>APFE030725271.1:117991-141044 GCA_000404065.3 Pinus taeda
CCCCTTCGTAGATGCCATGAAAGGAAGGCAAGCTCAAATTGAAGACCTCCAAAACCGCAACACACCAATTTACCAATCGATTAAATTTTGCAGTTCACCTTGGTTATTGTTACCCCCTCATTTTCCCTTTCCATTATTTCTAAATATGCTAACACCATTAAAATCCCTCCCAAAACTCAAGGTTTTTCTTTCGAAAATTCTATGGCATAAATTTTTCTTGAAAAGCACCATAAAAATTCATTTAGAATTTTTGTAATGGAAATCACTAGCAATTAAAAAAATATGCAATCCAGAAATTAAAATGTTAAAACTTCGACATTATTTACTAAAGGAATTCTTCAGAGGAATTTTACATGAAATTATGAGATAGAAATTGGTAAAATTACTTTCCCAGAATGTCACTCAGTCCCACGAATTAATAATTCATCCCCACTCTTTTTTTAAGTTAATCTTGACCCCACAAAATGAACTTGTCCCTCCTAGTAATAATCTCATCCCAATATAATTAATTTGGCCCAACAAAATAAATTCATCCTAACAAGATAAATTCAACCCATCAAAGTAAATTCAGCCCAACAAGATAGATGTAGCCCAATAAAATAAAGTTTTCTCAATAAGATAAATTCCACCCAGTAAAATGAATTCAACCCAGCAAAATGAACTTGGCCTAGTAGAATAAATCTGACTCAAAAAGAGAAATTCAACCCAACAGGATAAATTCTACCCAACAACAGAAAATCGACCTAACAAAATAAATCTAGCTTTTACAAATAAACTTGACCCTGCAAATATTTGTATATGCACCTGAATTCATTTTGGCACGATCTTTCTAAAACATTCTTAAATAAAACCATTCAAGTTGGTAGGAAAACCAAATTTGATACCATTGCACGTATCAAAAAATAAATTGACCAAAATTTTTAATTTTTTTGCACCATAAATTTATTTATTTAAAAACCAATCAAATTGCATGATTTACACCATTAAATTATCAGCACAAGAAGTAAAATTTGGCAATAATGTAAAAACTCAAAATAAACATGAGACATATGCAACAAATATCATCCTTATTATATTAAATATGGATCTAGAAATACATGCCAAATATGACTCTAAGAACCTAATAAAAACACCATCAAATATCTGAATGGTTGAAAATAACTCCTCCAATGTTATGACATTATAAGAGATATGATTGGCCTTTCCTCTTGATCTCCATGTTAAACCCAATGACCGTATCCGGTTTGATCCCTCCTCTTTGAGTGGTTATGGTATATCTCTCAATACCAAAACCCATCCTCACTAGATCAGTTAGGGAGAACTATTGACCGTCAAAACTAACACTCTACGTATTGTGGGCTCCCACGCAAATGAGATGTAAAATCTCAACTCAAAAAAATACAATAATAATCTCAAATGCATGCCTAAGGAGTGAGCTCTCATCTCCTTTAATAATCATGGACTATCAAAATACCATGGGTCTTTTCTTCATCTATTAAAGTGACTTGCAATTATTTTCCTCTAGTCATTTTTTAATTAATTAATTCTCTCATATTACATAATAATTTTAATTGTAACTTAGTCTAATGAGATACTTTCCTTCCCTAATGTCTATACAAAGGGACATTACATAATCCCACTTCCTTAAGGTGACCTAAAAGGTTGGTTCTAGATACCCTCCAACCTTAATCCAGAATTAAGGGGTTGGGTATGTTAAGAGTAGTATTAGAGATGTGGTTGAAACACTAGTCTTGGTGTGACAATGATACACCATAGAGATGCATTTGGAGTAAGACAAAGATATTAATGGTTATGATTGTATAAGTAGTGTTTCCTTGAGGTGACCTTGCATAAGTTTGGATGCTTTCATTTGGGAAACTATGTAAATGAAAGAGCTCTCTCTGGGAGAAGAGAGTTATGCTTAGAAATTTTGTGTCTTCGAAAAGGTTGGCTTCAAGAGTATATCTCATGTGAATGATGTTGATATGGGAATGGAATGATGTTGATATGGGAATGGGTAAGGTGTAATCAAAGATGGAAAGTGCAATGGATGCACTTGCATGCATAAGGATAGATTCATGGATCAGTTGAGCTAGTAATCAAGCATGAGGTTGCTTGAGATGTTTTGGAAAGGTATGATACTACTTGGGTTGCCACAATGAGAGACTATTTACCCATAGTGTTAATGGATTCAAGTGTTCAAGAGAAATTTTTCTTGGAAAAGAGAAGCATAATGCTAGTTATGGAATGGATAAGCAGGGAAATAAAACCTTGCAAATCATATTTTTTTAAACATAAGTGAAAGAATTATGTGCAAGGTAATAAACATTAGTATTCTTATGTATGATCATATTAAGGTATGCATAACACACATGAAGGTTACCTTGAGTATCTTTTATCCATGCATGACAATGGATTGAATGCTTATGTGAGTATGGAGCAAGAGGTAAGCCTAATGTTAGTAGGTCATGTTGTGGTATGTTGACCATATACATGGATGTAGGCCCAATGAATATGATAATATCCTTATGCAAATATTTTACAACTACTCGCTTGGAAACTAAGTGAGGTTAACATGAATGTTATATTTTCGTGTGGAAGTGGAAAGACTATTAGTAAGAGTGCCTATGTGGCCTACCATTAGAGAAACATCAAAACTCTTGAGGATGCTTCAATTTTCAAAAGGAAAGATCCCATGATAAGGATGTGAAATTTTTTGTTCAAAAGATATTGGAAAACCATAGAATAATTCAATGTTGTCCTTAATATGTGCAAGAGAACTTGAGTTAATATTGTGAAATGTATTATTTCATGTCAAGGTTAAGAGCTGCAAATAAATGTCGATAAAAAAACTAGCAGAGTGAGTGTTGGTCATGATAGTGATGATTTGTTAGGTCCCTATAATACTAGTGTAGTCCCCTTATTGTTATTGTTATTGTAGCCTCATTATTGTTATTGTTGTGCCCCATATAAGCCCACTATTTTTATTGTTATGCCCTTATATTATTATTGTTGTGTAGGCTCTGATTATATTGTGACCCCTTAGACTCTTATAAAAGGAGGTCTTTCCATTTGAATAATCCAAGAATTATTAAAGGATGCTTCCCCCTCGAAGAGGATAATTTTTAAGTCGTTGATATATCTATTTGTGAGCTGGTTGCATAACATTTGGTATCTAAGCTTTGGATTCTAGGGTTTCGTTGCTTCAAACATGTCATCGTGGAATTTTCGCTATAAAGTTTTTATATGAAGCTTCAAAAGAGGAAATTGTAACCATGTGGAGCCAAAATCTTGGTGAACTTTATGCCAGAATTTCAGACCTTGGTTCACTATATTTTCTGAGATATGGTCAGAATAAGTTGGATATTTTTCATGCTCTAGAATTTAGTCTCAAACAAGTGACCTAGGGGAAAGCATCATAACTTGTGTTTCAGGACCGCATGTTGAAACAATGACATGTGGAATCCCATACAACGTTTCTCTATGGAATCAGTATGTTGGGATGGGGTCCCCTGGGTCAGTTTTGGGGTTAAAATAAGCCAAGTTTTGATGTAATTGTTGTAAGTTATGTAAAGTATCTGCGATTTGTAGATGCGGAGCACATAGATGGTTAAGACTCAGAGGGGATTTAGGCCCTTGTTTATGTAAAATTTGATTCAACTTTGAGATCCACCAACGGTCCGCGGACCATGGGATTGTATTTAAAAAGCTATAAGTAGGTGTGCCTTAGAGAGTCTAAGGCAGAGAGATCGAATGAAATGATGAATAACGAATGAAGTCTTGGAAGTCTTAGCGCAGAGAAGTGGATCAGATAGGAGAGAAAGGCTCTGCAGTTGAGTGTGCAGAGGCCTAGGTAGAGTCCACAACTGAGTGCACAGCATAATTTTGAGTCTGTAAACCTGAATTGAAGATCAATAAAGAATATTATTAAAGAATTTTGTGTATATATGTTTATCTCTATTTATTTCCGCTTACAATACATGTTGTGAATGAATGTTTTGTTTATGAAATATTGACCTAATAATGTGCAATTCTATTGAATAACTATTAGATGATGTATGCAGGCATGTTTATGTAATTCCGTGAAGACTTAGATGAATTATCAAATGTTTATTAATAATGTTAGCTTATATGCATGAACCCTAACTTAGGACTATTCTCCAATGCGTGTAAGTGGGTAAATAAACTGATAAAGGTTCGCAAAAGGCAGTCGTAGACCTTCACAAAGATCTGGGGCTTGTTCAGTAGAGTTGCAGTATTGAGCCCTAAGGGCTTCTAGATTTGCGTAAAGGCAAATATGAGGCACTAGAAGACATCATACTGATCTATAGATGTGGAAACTTGGTTTCAGCATCCCCCCATACTACTATGGGTGAGACTATAGCCTGCACTACGCAGGTTGTTGCCAAAAGGGCAAGTAGTGTAGGGTTTTGTTGGTTGGCAGAACTAACTCTAAACCTTGGTCAGGACACCCTAAACCAACATATGGTTCCATTGCTAGGACCAGGATTTGCTTGAAGGATATGTGTGATGTTGCATCACTGGAACTTGAAAGAGAAAGAAGTTGAAAAGTGGTTGGATAGAAAATTCATGAATTCGCGGTGCAGGAAAACATGAACCCGTGCCTGAGAAAGGAGCAGTGGTTGGATAAGTATTTTTATATGGAGATACATGAAATTTTATTCTACACCTTCCTGATCGAATTATATGAGTGGTTAGCTAAGTTGGCAGACAGTCAAGGGAGGTGGAAGCTTGCTGGTCCAATAGTGTGGACTCCAATACTGGTACGACAATTAGAAGCCTTTGAAGACAAAATCATGCAAGATATTGATCACTGGCTTGATCGAATTATAGGAGGATTTGTTACATAATTTGCAGTTGATACCTTAGTCAGCTATAGCGAGGCAGAGGGAAGGTTTTTCAAGGGACTGCAAGGTAAGTATTTAAGATCTTTGAATACTTGGATTAAGATGTTGTTATGTGAAAAATGGGTTATTCCAATACCTTGATGTTCAGAGCTACGTGAAGTGGAAAAATATTTAGGGATAGAGAGAAATCAGGTCCAGAATACAATCCGTTGATTGGACCTCCTTCGAGTGACGACGAGGGAGCAGTACAGGCCTCACCACGGAGTGTTGTATAGTTGATAAGATAGGGTTTTCTGCGGACACATCGTCCATCCACTCCACCTCCACCTACACCTCCATCGCATACACCTCCACCATGACCACCTCAATTCAACATGTCGAACAAAATGAAGTTGTCGATTTTCAACGGCATAGGGAGCGAAGATATAGATCAGTTTTGGATTTTTGTGAATGCTATGTGGATAACAAAACAGATTACTTATGATAATATAAAGAAGGCGCATTTGGTTACCACTCTGTAGGATCACGGTGTTGACCTGGTATATTAAGTGTTGCTCTAATAATCCTCTGGAAATGCTAGCAAAGACTAAGGCTGCTTTGAACAAAGAGTTTAGTAATCGTAAGTCTGACTCGCAGTCAGTAGTTGGATTTAAGGAGATCATAATAAGGGTTGATTAGACGCCTTGGGAGTTAGATAAAAGGTTTAAGTGTGTAATTTGTGAAGCTAATATGCAACTCACAGATGGTCAGCATCATGAGTGGTTCGTAGATTCGCTTCTGCCCCAGCTAAGGATTCACAACAGAAGAGAGGAACTCAGGTGGAAAATCTAGAAATCGTGATGAGGTTACATACTAAGCCTATACAGGATGTGACCTTGGGGGTACAACAAATTCACTCTCAGGTACAGAACCTATGCTTAGAATTGCAGAGCTTGATGAAAGACAAGGAGGCTAATCCATGGGCACAATAAAGACCACTATGCCATATTTGCGAACTATATCACAGGAGGGGGACCAATTCCCTTGAGGCCAAAATCTCCAGCAAGACCGATTGTCGGGGTTGCGCTATGGTGCGCTATTTGTCAGGTTGTTGGAAAACACGTAGTAGATAGTTGTCATTTGCTTCAAAAATTCGTTCAGACACCACAACAGTTGTTCTATGAATTTTGTAAATCTGGGGGACATGATAAGTGCCACTGCCACAACTACGAACTAATGATGGAAAGAACATCTATGTACCAGATGCAAGTAGAGTCTCGACCTCTAGATCATGGCGTTGGAGGAGTGCGTGGAGGTTATCAAGGGAGAGGATGAGGCCACAGAGGAGGAGGGCCTCATAGAGGTCGTGAACAGGTTATTTGTTATAATTTTGGAATGTCAGAGCACTATGCATGGGAGTGTTAGAATCAGACCTGATCGTCATGTCAATACTGCAGCCAGTTTGACCACACTATATAAGAATGGCTAGTGCTGATAGCTAAGATGCAGGAGAAGAAGGCATAGCCTCAGCAACCTACACAAAACTTACAAATGATTAGATCTGAGCCCTGGAGGAAGATCAGAATGTGCTGAGGAGAGGAATAACGACTGGCAATGATAAGGGAAAAATAGCATGAAGAGGATGGATGGGTTCGTAAGGCCCTAGAAAGGTAAGTTGGTTTTGATCTGGAGCGTGGAAAGGAAACATTTATTGAGGCCAAGAAAAGCTTCACTAAGGCATCCACCTTAGGAAGTGAGGACAAGATGCAAGACACTAGCGTGCCTATAGAGATTGATCCCTCTGTCCTTACCACTTTCTTAGAGACTTGCATGAAACTATTGTGTGATAGAAAAGTTGTGAAAGGCCTGCAGGAGTTAATAAACAAGTGTGTCAGCAAAGAGAATGTCCTTGATGGACACCGTGTGGTTAGAAAAATTGGTAAACATAAGGCAAGAATAGGGTGCGAGATGGGGCTCACCACATAGATAGGAAAATATGAGATGGACCAGGTTATTTTGGATCTGGGGTTTGATGCGAACGTTTTTCCTAAAAAGACATGGGAAAGAATGGGGAGACTTGTGTTGAGTGGTCTCCAATTTAGCTCAGAATGGCAAACCAACAAAATATCATCCCTATGGGATGATTATATGGAGTAACTCTTGATATCGAAGGTGCGGGCACGATGGCTGACTTTGAAGTGATGAATATCGTTGATGACATAAATCCATAACCCATGCTCTTGGGAATTGACTGGGCCATCGACATGAATGGAGTCATCAACATGAAGAAGAGGAAAATGTCATTTAAATGGAAATCATTTCGAGTTGTAGTGCCATTGGACCCTGCAAAAGGAGCGCGCAACACTGAACTGGTCCACAACTATGAAGAGAGTGAGGATGAGATAGATCAGATCTAAAAATTAACAGCATGAGACCAAGACTAGATCAATCCAACGGTAGAAGGACAGATTGCATAGGACCGGGAGAGTTCTTGTACCTCTTATTTAGATGAAGAGTTGTAGCATTGGCAGAATCATTTACATGAAGTATGTACATTGTGTTGCAACATGATGACCAAATTGTTGTGCTATGTTTCATTAGAGGTAAGGAACTTACCTTATTATGATGGTTTAACTAATGTGGATGCGTTTGAGTGCAACGTTTTTGAGAAGCACTACTTCCAAGCATTAGATTTGGCACTACGTGCTATGCTCCAACGATGGTGGGGTATGCACAAGGATAAATTTGATGGATGGCGGGATTATAGAAGGATGATGAGGTTGTGGTTTGTTCAACCTAACATTCAATTGACTGAGAAATATGATGGGAGGAATGATCTGCATGATCACCTAGAAAAGTGGACTAAAGCTTATGGAACAAAGCCGTAGTTGGAGTGAGTGTACTTATTTTGTCATACATTGGATACAATCCCCATGAACTGGTATTTGGAAACAAAGCTTTGCCATGGCACTATGGAGTGGGATATATTAAGAGAAGGGTTCTTATTGACCTTCAGTTTGAAGATGGTTTCGAGAGAAATGATGAAGCTCTACAAGAGATTAAGGCAGTTACTTTCAGAATGTTGCAAGAACCTCTGGAATGGGTCCAACCAGATTGGGGCACCCAATTGTGCCATGCATTGGAATGCTATAATGTGACAGCTCAAGGGGAGGATGAAGGTTCAAGTAATATTAATATTCTAGAGGCGAAAGGGAATCGTGAAGTCGAGGGCCCATAAATAGACAACCCAAACATCACCGCGTCATTGAAAACAAGGCAAGTAAACATTGGGACTCCGAAGTTTGCAAATATTGGAGATTACTGAGATGATTCTATTGTGGATAAGGTTGCTGAGTTACTTCGCGAATATCAGGATCTGTTCCCTACTAATTTTTCGGACTTGAAGGGCATAATAGGAGACTTGGGGCATTATGAAAATAACTTTGAAGCCTGATGTGAATCCTGTTAATCAGATGTCATATCGCCTGAATAATAAATACAAGGAAAAGGTTCATCAGGAGTTGGATAAGATGTTGGAGGCGGGCATCATAGAACTTGAGGAGGAATCTGATTGGGTAAGCCCATTGGTGGTTCAAGAGAAGAAACAGAAGGGTGAAATAAGGATTTGCATAGATCTAAGGAAGCTTAATGATGCATGTGTCCATGAACCATTCCAAACATCGTTCACAAAAAAAGTATTAGACAATGTTGGGGGCAGGAGGCCTACTCGTTCACTGATGGATTTTCTAGGTACCATCAAATCAAGATTGCGCCAGAGGGTAGGAGCAAAAAAACCTTCGCGATGGAATGGGGTTGTTTTCAGTATACTGTGATGCCATTTGGACTCAAGAATGTGCCTGTGATATTCTCTTGTGCAGTTATAGTAGCATTTAAGGAATTCATTCAAAAGTTCTTGGAGGTATACTTTGATGACTGGACAATGTTTGGGTTAGTGAAGTGCCATGTAGTAAGTCTGCGCTTGATGTTGGATACGCGTTGCAGGTACCAGATCACGTTAAATCTGAAGAAGTGCTTATTTTGTGTTCCCTTTGTGATTTTGTTGGGTCACGTGGTATGCAAACAAGGATTGATGGTGGATCCTACAAAGATTACAGTGATAGTAAATTTGGAGTCCCCAAGGAGCATTAAGCAGCCGCTTGCGATGTTGGGACATACTGGATATTACAAGAAGTTCATCAAGGCTTATGCTTAGATTATTGCGCCCATGGATAAACTGTTGAAGAAGGACACTACATTCTGTTGGGATGGAGAATGTCAACACAGTTTGGATGTATTGAAAGAAATATGGTCACCACACTGATCTTGGTCTTCTCTGATTGGAAAAAGGAATTTCATGTACATGTTGATGCCTCGTGCATTTCATTGGGTGTAGTGCCAACACATGCCGATGAGGGAGAAATGGACCATCTATAGCCTTCGCAAGTAGGAAATTATTAAAGGCTGAGAAGAATTACTCAACGCCGAGCGTGAAGGGTTGGCTATGGTGTACGTGCTTCAAAAGCTCAAGCACTATTTGTTGGGCGGACATTTCAAAATGTAAACAGATCATTATGCCTTGAAATACCTGGTCAATAAGCCTGTGTTGGGGGGGAAGATCTGCAGATGGATGCTACTATTCCAGGAGTATGACTTTGAGGTAATTGTGAAGATAGGGAGGTTAAATACAGGAGCTGATCATCTATCGTGAATCGAAATTGGAGAGGAGCCTACTAATTTGGATGAAGGGTTGCCAGATGTGCATATCTTCGCAATACATGTAGCAGATAATCATTTTTCTGATATCATCCACTTTTTGACTATGGGGACGGCTCCAGAAGGGTATACTAGTCAGCAAAATAAGGAATTAGTAGTGCACACAACAAACTTTTTAGTGATTGCGGGACATCTGTATAAGATGGGGCAGACGAGATATTATGAAGATATGTGCTGGATTTTGAGAGGAATAATATTCTCGTTGAAGTTCATGGAGGGTTTGCGGGAGTACATTATGCAGGAAAGGAAATTGCGTAGAAGATTTTGCGTGCATGCTTATGGTGGCTTACGTTGCACAAAGATTCCAAAGCATATTGTAGCACATGTGATGCATGTCAAAGAACCAATAGACCATCATGGAGGGACGAGTTGCCAATAAATCCCCAAGTATCCTTGCAGCCTTTTGAAAAATGGGCGGTTGATTTCATTGGGCCAATTTACCCCCAAGGAAGAAAACTAGTGCACGCTATATCATCACTGTGACGAAATATCTAACTAGAGGGGTAGAGGCACAATTAGTTAAGGATTGTATAGGGGCTACAACAACAAAGTTTTTGTTTAAGTACGTATTAACCAGATTTGACTGGCCAAAGGTGTTGATGAGAAATTGAGGTACGCACTTTCGAAACAAGACGATCAATGCATTAACGGAATAATTCCAAGTCTACCATCAAAATATCAATCAGTATCGTCCACAGGCTAGTGGAACAGTTGATGCCTTTAATAAGATTTTGGAGAACACGTTGACAAATATTTGCAATGCGCAGTGGAATGACTGGGATGTGCGCGTACCTGCAATGTTATGGGATTACAGGACTACTTGTAAAAAGCTGACAAGGCAGAAACCTTTTAGATTGGTATATGGCGTAGAAGTTGTAATGTCAATGGGATATATTGTGCCTAGTCTATGCATAGCGGCACTGATGAATATGGTGGAACACGAGGCCTTGGAGAAACAGCTTGCGCAGGTGATGGAGCTCAAAGAGGATATATCTTTGGTTGAATTTCATTAGCAAGTACAGAAGGAACGTAAAAAAGCATGGCACCATCGACACATCAAACTTCGCACGTTCAAGGTAAATGATCTGGTTTTGTTATATGATAGTAAATTCACTATGTTTCTGGGGAAATTTCAGATGCATTGGCTAGGGCCATATATTATTAAAGAAATTACAGGTGGAGGTGCAGTTCATCTCATGAAGCTGAATGGAGAAAATTTTCGAGGAAGAGTGAATGGAATCCAATTGAAGTTATATATACGGGATCCTACACAATGAATACATGGCATTAGGACAATCTTAGTGCTCCAGGCAATTGCAAGGGAGCATGGGACTATAACTACACTGCTAGGTTCAGAGGACTATGCAGCAGGCAAGCAATGTGGAAAATGGTGAATTTGATGCATATGGCGCCACACATAGGGAGTTGCGCCACGGAAGAAGGTGCCACGTAGCATAGAAAAGTGACCGTTGAAGTCACTGTTCATGACTTGATAGCTAGAAGACGGTTAAGACGAGTGGGTTGGCAGCATTTAAGGCCAAAATCTTTGAAGATCTACTGCCAAAATAACATTAATTGTCAGAATTTAGGGGGAACGGTAGAATTCAAATTCAAAAACCCCTATAAATTACATGTGTCTGTCTAATAGAGAACACTTTTCACCCTTAGGGTTTTTACTGAAACTTGATGTTTGTCAATGAGCCAAGCATTTTGGAGGAATTATTCACCCACACAGATGTGTCCCTTGAAGCCCGTGAGTTTTTTATGGATTTGTAGGATGATCCAAACCTATAAGCATTGAACGCAGAGATCAGAGAGCTACAGCGGAAGTACGATGAGGTTAGGGCAACAACGCGCTCCATTGCACCAGCGCAGCACCTAACCAAATTATAGGAAGGGAAGAAACTCTTCACGTAGGTAGAAGAAACACAGAATAAGGAGACATTTCTTAAGGCCAAGTTGGAGCCTTGGTTAGAAGAAGCTTATCAGATCTCGACTACCATTTAGGATAAGCTCAAGGGCTTGCAGAAGACACAACAAATAATGAGGTTGGCCACAGAAGGACCAACTATGGAAAAATTAGTCGAATAAGTCACGCAAGCAGCTACGCAGAGCGCTGTCGAGGTTGCAGTAGTTTAGGTGGACCTGGGGGATCTTCATAGCAAGATCGTAGCACCAACCGATCTTTGTGTTGGGGGTCTGTTGGAATGGGGTCCCCTTGCGTCAGTTTTGGGGTTAAAATAACCCAAGTTTTGATGTAACTGTTGTAAGTAATGTAAAGTCTCCCCGATTTGTGGATGTTGAGCGCATAGATGGTTAGGAGTCAACGGGGCTTTAGCCCCTTGTTTAGGTAAAAGTTTATTCGATTTTGAGATCCACCCATAGCTTCACATTTGAACTCCTTGATTATTAGTGGTTTTCTCCTACATGCCTTAGGATACTGGGGATTTGACTGGGTAAAGCACATGATACTGATTTGACTTTGACCTGCCAAACTGCATGTAAAAAGCTATAAGTAGGTGTGTCTTAGAGATTCTAAGGAAGAGAGATCAAATGAAATGATGGATAACGAATGAAGCCTTGGAAGTCTTAGCGCAGAGAAGTGGGTCAGATATGAGAGAAAGGCTCTGCAACTAAGTGCACAGAGGCCTAGGTAGAGTCTGTAGCTGAGTGCACAAAGGCCTAGGTAGAGTCTACAACTGAGTGCGCAGACTCCTGCAGCTGAGTGTGCAGGGTAGTTTTGAGTCTATAAGCCTAAAATGAAAATCAATAAAGAAGATTATTGAAGAATTTTGTGTATACCTGTTTATCCCTATTTATTTCTGCTTACATTATGTTGTGAATGAATGTTGTGTTTATGAAATATTGATCTAATAATGCGTGACTCTATTGAATAACTGTTAGATGATGTACGCAAGCATGTTTATGTAATTCTACAAAGACTCTAATGAATTATCAAATGTTTAGTAATAACTTAAGCTTATCTGCGCAAACACTAACTTAAGACTGTTCTCTAATGCGCATAAGTGGGTAAATCAAATAATAAAGGTCCAAATAATCCAATCATAGACCTTCGCAAAGGTCTGGGGGCTGTTCAGTAGAGTTGCAGTATCGAGTCCTAAGGGCTTATAGATCTGGATGAAGGTAGATCTTAGGCGCTAAAAGACATCACATTGATCTATGGATGTGGAAACTTGGTTCTAGCATCCCCCCATACTACTTCAGGTGAGACTGCAGCTTGTGCTATGTGGGTTTTTGCTGAAAGGGCCAGTAGTGTAGGGTTTTGTTAGTTGGCGCAACTAACTCTGAACCTGGGTTAGGACCCCCTAAGCCAACACAGTACATAATCAGGGCATCATGGGAGATCTAGCATAAATATTTATTAAAGAATCCAATATTGGTCTGACTTATGGGATTGGAAAGATGATTCAAATGGTTAACACAAGACCAAATTTCAGACCTTGGAGATCCAAAACAATAGAGGTACAACCATTTCAATATTGAGCTCCTAAAAAGCAAGAAAAAGGTGTTTATTTTTGTAACTTTGCATAACTTTTGTTTGAAAAATCAGTTTGAAGTGACTCAAAGGGAAAAATTGAATCATGTATATCAGTATTCGCTTCTAAAATACCCCCCAAACAAAATAATTCTACACCCATAAGCCCTAATAAAACTCTACTATGACACATGAAGAAGAAGGGTTGCAACATGATATATCAAAGTTACGAGACCAAGTGCAACAAATTTCGCTCTCACAAAGAGAGACCAAAGATGACATGGATGGATTAAAAAGGGACATGGATGGTATAAAAGGAAACATACATGCTTTTAAAGTAGACATGGATGCGATGACTGTCAAGTTGGAAGGGTTAACAAAGTTGTTACAAGAAAGACTTCCCGGTGGTGTAAAGGTAATCCATGGAAATCATGATGAGGAGAAAAGGAATATTAATTATGATTTTAGAGACTCCAATGTGGGGTTTAAGAACCATCACATTCCAAATATAGATATGAGGAAGTTCGATGGAAAGGATCTGGTAACATGGATACTACAGATGGTGCAATATTTTGATCTACAAGATGTGCAACCCTCACAAAAGGTATGTATTGCATATTTATATTTAAAACCTATGGTGGTTAGGATGTGCAACCCTCACAAAATGTACATATTACATCTTTATATTTAGAACCCGGTGTTTGTGAAATACTTTATGTGTTTCATTGCTTCATTAATTAATTTCTAACACAAGGTAGAGGGATGCCTTAGACTTAAGACTCTGTGAGTCTCTTTGACCTTCCTATGCAAGAAATTTTTGGAAAGCTAGATCACTGAAGGGACTATATAGTAGAGAAGGGAGTGCATAAGCCTAGAAGGGTGAGTGATTGTAAGGAAGAGGAGACATGAATGAATTGTGAAGAGAAAAATTATGTCACATGTGCATGGCGTTCATGAGTGCATTTGGGAATTTCTAAAAAAATAGTGAGCTAAATTTAAGGCCCATGGGAGTTTTATGAAGAAATGGACAACCATCACGATAAGTATTGATTGAAAATTTCAGATGTTGAAATGCATGTTTATGTTTTGAAAGTTGGAAAATTCTTATGAAAAAATTAATGGTTACAAATATAAGGAATTATGTTTGTTTATTCTTTGATGTATACATTAGATGGAATGCCATGATTTTATAGGTGACTAGACTATGAAAAGGAGTTCCATTGTTGCAACAGTGGAAGGAAAGGGACATGAAAGTGTGTTGCTGATATGCAAAGTCAATGATTTTTTGTAGCTAAAAACAAAAAAGGTAGTAGGTGAATTAATATACTAAAAGAACGGCACATGAAATGATGTAATTTTGCTAAGACTGACACTTGAAATGGCGTGAACATTGAGGATAGTGTTTCTTTAAGGGTGATCCGGGTAGATCTTCATGATCAATAAAAATTGATGTTCTCAAATGTTGATGCAAAAGTATCCATTATGTAGATCTCGTCAAGAGCTTTCCAATGATGCTTGAATGAATTCAATAAAATGTCATATGACAAAATTTATGGCCTTCTAAATTTTTGGCCAAATAGGAAAAATGTTTGCAGGTGTGCCACATGGTAGCACCACAGGAGGAGACATGGTTGCATATACAATATGGATGCTAACGTATGGAAATACAAATTTTAACTTAGCATGTCGACTCAATTGTTTGAATGTTGATGTGGCATGCAGACTAGATAGTTTGGATGTTGACGTGGCTGACAAGTTGCAACACTAGCATTGCTAATGTGGTAGGAGGATGAAATGGAACTGATATGGTGATTAATTATGTAGAAGGTTGACATGGGCCAATCAAAGTCACCATGTGGAAACCTCCAATTCACCAAGAAGGTTCAATTGTTAGCAAAATTTCATTAGGGGGAAGATCAAACCCCCAACCTCCTCAGCACAAATCTAACAGTGTACCGATACACCACCAACGCTAATTGAAAATGTTATAAATTTAAATTTATTTAAATTTTCCAAAACCACCTATGTTTTAAAATGGTGTTATGAGTATCAACCCCGAAACCTATTCCCGATATCCCAACAGATTTACCAACACACCAACAAATGTTTGTTAGGTATAATGGTGATCACACTTATTTTAAACTAGATGTCTTATCCTATGGTTAAAAATATATGGTCCAAAAGCTTGACCCATTACATCCATGCCACTATTTCAATGTACTTACCATTTCACCAATGTGTAACTTTGTTAAGGCTAAAAACATATATTTATTTGAAGTTTGTTGTTAAGTATAACCTCGAAATATCACCATGGTACATTGGCTCGACCATGCAAATTGGTGTACATAAAACCAATGGATTTACCATTGCATTAGGGTTTTATTGCTTGACATGATTGTCAACAATAAGTGCTTTTGTGGAGTATGTTTCTCTATAAATTTGAAGAAAGAGTGATTTTAAGCATGTTTTTGGTTGTTTTGAGAGTGGGAAAGTGGTTTTCTAGAAACCATAACCTCTATGGCATAGCTAGGGATGAGTATTATTGCAAGTTGGAGACCTATTGAATGTAAACATCACATTTGAATCGCTTAAAAGAGTAGTCACTCATTTGAATTTGGCTCAAAGACATAGTCCACACTCGGTGAACTTCGTTAACAACCTGATTCTTCCTTGTCTCTCTCTTTTTTGTTATTTCTTTCTTCAATAAATTTTTAGTTCTCTCCTGAAGCTAATGACACTTATATTTAATGCAAATCAAGTCATGAATTTTGAATCAAGTTTCACAATAGAGAAAGTGTGACAAGATTTGAAAGTGTGGATGCTTACCTGATTGAATCTTATGCGAGGAGAAGGATCATTGAAAGAATACAACCTTGGAATTGCTTCAAGTGTGTAACTCAAAGATGAAAAATTCCATCACAAAGAGGAGGGAATCCTTTTGATTCTGAAGAGGAAATTCATGAAACATTTGTGGGAACGAAAGATATGTGGAAGAGCTATATCATGAATAAAAGAAGTTCAGGGAAGTGGTCCATCTGTAAAAGTTGAAGGAGAAGGAGTTGGTGATCCTCATAAGACTCTTCCATATTCATCGTCTTCTTCTTCTATTTGGAGTGAGTTATTTTACAAAGAAACATTTTAATAAAACCATGTCTGATTTTCCTTTGTTAAAAATTTATGTTAAGTTTGATTTTCTAATGCATCATGGTGAACTTTTATGTTCTCATTGAAGGAAGGATGGACAATATGAGGATAAATGTTGGAAATTGAATCCCAAACTAAGGCCAAATTTATTTTGGGATCAAAAGGGTAAACAAAAAATTGTTGTTATAGTTAAACAAGATCTTGAATACAACTCAAGTGATGAAACTAAAATCGCAGCTATGGGAGTCTAAGGTATATCTTCTTATGCTAGTTCTAGCTCTACTATTTAGTCTCCTAAATATAAAATGATATATGATGAAAGGAAAATAGGTGAGCTCTTCATATCAGGGTCCTAACAAACATACTAAAATCGATACCCTTTTTTATAGTGATTCCCAATTAAATCTCATTTCTAAAGCAATTGTCAAGAAGTTAGGATTGGAAACTAAACCTCATTTTAAACCTTATCCTTTGGGATGGGTGCATGATAATGAAAAATTGCAAGTAACTAAACAATGTAAATGCATATTTTCAATCACTTATAGTTTCATACATGAGGTTGAATTGGATGTAGAACCACTTGACATTTGTGGGATTGTCTTAAGAAGCCCATATATGTATGATAAGAAGGTCATCTTCTAGGGGGAGGAAAACAAGTACCGTCTCATTAAAGATGAGATTGAATACATTGTGAGAGCTCACTGCATGAAGACTAGCCTATCTCTTGTTAATACATGACAACTGAAAATGCTAGTAAATGCAGCAAGAAATTTTCACTCATGTTTGTAAAAATTGAGGAGATATTATAAATGAAATAATTAAAGTTGATTCTAACTATGTTAAATCATGTTAGGATTTAGAAGAATTACAACATGAGGATTCACTTCATACATGCATCAAGGATCCAAACTTACAACCTATGGTTGAGGGTGAAATAAATTAGTTGATCAATGTTGTTCATGTCAAGAAGAGAAAGCATATTGTTGATTCATTCTCATTAGCAACCATGTGCTCATTTTTACTGCTAGTTTGTTACAGTGTATGGTTAGTAATTGCAACAATGAATGCAAATGATTGTGAAATTAAGAGAATGATTTCTTATGTCAACAATGTTACAACAATTTTCACCCTTGTTGGAAAATTTGTTGTAATTAGTCAAATTTTCATTATCCAAGCACAATGGTTGAATACTAGACAAGTTGGGAGGTGGTACCCTCACTTTCTTTGTAAATAAATTATATTTTTGGTAGTCCAAAAGCTTCCAGTGGGGAGGATTGATCTAGGTGGATCTTCATGAACGATAAAAGTTGATGTTCTCAAATGTTAGTGAAAAATCCTCCATGATGTATAGCTCATCGATAACTTTCCAATGACTTTTCAATGAAGTCAAACAAACGTGTATGAGAAAGTTATGGCCTTTTGAATTTTTGGTTAAATAGGAAAAAAGTTTGGAGGTGTTCCACGTGGAAGCACCACAAGAGAATAAATGGTTGTACAAACATTACAAATGGTGACATGTGGAAGTACGAATGTTGACATGGCATGCTAACTAAAGTATACAGATGCTAACATGGAATGAAAAATGGGAAGTTCATATCTTGTCATGGCTGACAGGTAGTAGCACTAAAACATGACATGTGGCACTATTGACATGCTAGGAGGCTAACATGGCACTAACATGGAAATTGACTATGCATAAAGTTAATGTGGTCCAATCAGACACTGCCATGTGGCAAGCTCCAATTACGTAGGAAGGTTCAGCTAGCAGAAAAATTGTTAGGGCTTGGATTGAATCCCTGACCTCCTCGACATAGGTACACTGGTGTTTTTTTACACCTCCACCATTAGTTGCAAATGTTCCAAAAAACAATATTTAAAATTTTCAAAATCTCGTGTTTTGAAATTGACATCAGTGGGGATTAACTCCACAGCCTCTCCCTAATATCCCAAACAAATTTAGCAGCACACTAACGAATGTTTGTTGGATATAACAATGACCGCACTTATTTTAAACCAGATGTCTTATCCTATGGTTAAAAATGAATGGTCCACAGACTTGACCCCATGACCTTTGTGCCACTACTACAATGTAGCTACCAATGTGCCAATGTATATCATTGTTAAGATTGGCAACATATATATATTTAAAGTTTGTTGTTAAGCATAACCCCAAAATATCACCATGGTCTATAGGCTTGACCCTACGACCTAGTGCATATAAGCCCAATTCCTTTACCATTTTACCAGGGTTATATTTCTTGAACGGTTTGTCAACAATAAGTGTTATTGTGGAGATTGATGCTCTATAAATTTGAAGAAATAATGGTTTTAAGCTTGTTTTTTGTTTTTTTTTAGAGTGAGAAAGTTATTTTCTGGAAACCGCAACCTCTATGGAAGAGTTAGGGATGATTATTATTGCATGTTGGAGACTTAGTAAATCTAAACATCACGTTTCCATCACCTAATAGAGTGGTCACTTTCGGAAGTTGGCCCGAAGATGTATCCCACACTGGGTGAACTTTGTTAACAACCTGAGTTTTCCTTCTCTCTCTTTTTTTCGCTATTTCTTTATTCATTTCAATTTTTCATTCACTCCTTAATCTAATCACACTTGTAATTAATGCAAATCAAGTCATGAATTTTCTATCAAAAGGGGGATGGGATTGTAACACCCCTTGTATTTAATTCCCCACAGATATTGTAATTTTCATTAATTATGTTAATAATTATCACGGAGGAAAGTAAATGTAAATGGGTAAAAAGAACATAAAACAATTGTAATATGCATTTTTTTTAACTAAAAATATTGATGAAAATTAAAGGAGATAACAATGAATACAGATCCTCAGACCAAAGTTTTGTTGAGGAAAAGGATATGAGGGGGATTCATCGTTTTCTTTCATTACTTGAATTAAATTTGTTAATTTTCTAATTTGATGTTGAACTATCCACTTACCTAGAAATAATTGGAAATAATGGGAGTGGTACTACATTGTTCTAGGAGTATGGGCTACATAACCATTCTAGAGACTTCTAATTCACCACATAGTTCAAGGAGGGATCCAAAGAAATTATTATGTTGGGAGCATATGTGGAAGTGGTGGAACATAAAGAGGAGAGTAGTTGAATGGGAATGTGTGAGAGAGAAGTGCTTGTAGGTTAACGAGTGGAACCCGTGAGTAAAAATTGAACCATGTGAAAGGCTGAAATTGTGACTATAAATGGGGATAATAGAGAATCCTCTAAGTCATAATAGACCTATGTAGAATTGTGGAATACCTAATTCCGTGTTGAAGCCATCAGGTTGAGCTAGAGGACTAGATGAAAATGTCCAGAAGGCTTGGTGAATATATGCACAAAAAATCACTAAGCAAGGGATGTATTGAGGAACTATAAGCTTAATGAAGGGATCCATTTATGTTGTGCAAGCCAAGAGTGGTCACACAATTAAAGATAGGAAGCCATAACTCTATGGTTGAAAGTTACATATTGAATCCCTATGTGTGAAGAAGTGTATCCTTCATGTTTTCTATCATGATTCTAAAATTTTGTTGAACCCTGAGTGAAAGAGATTGGATTTGGCTTAGTGCTAGATAACTACAAGAAAAATGGTTGTGTAGTCATGCCTATAGTTGGGTGGAGATTCACTATCTCTTCCTTAGTTTCCCATGAGCTACTTTGAACCACATAAATGTATAATCCTATTTTTGTTAATGATATAATGTTGATGTGGAGTATTTTATAACTAGTGTGAAGCTAAAATATGAAAGTTTGCGGTAAAATTTATTTGGGGCATTTAGAGCTAGTTAAATAAACATCACTTTTGCATCACTTAATAGAGCATCACTCATTGGAAGTTGGCCCAAAGACATATCCCACATTAGGTGAACTCTGTTAACAACCTGAGTGAATGTAAACATGAAGAAAAATAATTATCTATTGACCAACGTAGATCCACCTTAAGTTTGAATCTATCAAGACTTAGGGATTGAATCCCTCTGCATGAAAACCCCCTTTTTAAGTGCAAAAAATGAGGAAAGATTTACACCTCAATAGATTTGATCCATCTCGACACTTGATCAGATCATATTTGAGAAGGATCTACGGTGGTTATATATTGTATATATATATTAATATAGTATATATATATATATAATATACTATATAGATATATATATATATATATATAATATATTATATATATATATATATTGATATATAATATGTATATATGTATATATATATTATGGTATGTATATATATATGTATATATTATATGTTATATTATATATGTATATATATACATATATATATACATATATATATACATATATATATACATTTATATATATTACATATATATATACATATATATATACATTATATAATATAATATATATATATATAGACACACACACACATATATACATCACTTTTTCATCACTTAATAGAGTGGTCATTCATTGGAATTTGATCTAGAGACGTATCCCACACCAGGTGAACTACATTAACAACCTACATTTTCCTTTTCTCTCTCGTTTATTCTAATTCTTTATTCAATTTAGTTTTTCATTCACTCCTTAATCTAATCACTCTTTTAATTAATGCATATCAAGTCATGAATTTTGGATTAAAGGGGGATGGGATTGTAACACCCCTATTTTTTAATTCCCATAGATATTATAATTGTTATTATTTATGTTAATGATCCTCCTAGGGGCAAGTAAATGTGAATGGGTTAAAAGGACCTAGAACAATTGCAAGGTGCATTTTTATAATTAAAAATATTGATGAAAATGAAAGTAGATAACAACAGATACAAATCTTGATGCTTGAGAGGGGAGCTTAGTTGAGGAAAAAGATACAAGGGTGATTCAATAAATTTCTTGCATTACTTGAAATAAATTTAGTAATGGTCTAATTTGATATTTCCATCCACCTACCAGTAGTAATGGGAAATAATGGGAGTGGTACTACACTTCTCTAGGAGTATGGGCTACATACTTGTAGTAATGGGAAAGAATGGGAGTGGTACTACACTTCTCTAGGAGTATGGGATACATACCCATTCTAGAGACTTTTAATTCACCACATAGTTCAAGGAGGGATCCAAAGAAATTCTTATGATGGGAGCATATGTATAGGTGGTGGAACATAAATAGGAGAGAAGTTGAATGGAAATGTGTCAGAGAGAAATTCTTGCAGTAAACCAGTGGAACTTGTGAGCAAAAATTGAACCACATGCGAGGTTGAATTTATGACTTTGAATGGGGTGATAGAGAACCCTCTAAGTCACAATAGACCTATGTGGAATTGTGGAATACTTTATTGGTGAGGGATTTTATCATTGAAGCCATTAACCTATGTTAGAGGACCAAATGAAACTATTGAGAAAGCTTGGTGAATATATGCACAAAAAAGCACTAAGAAAGGGGTGTAGCGAGGGAATATATGCTTAATGAAGGGATCCTTTTATGTTGTGCAGGCCAAGAGTGGTCACATGATTAAAGATAACATGCCCCAACTCTATGGCTGAAGGCTACATATTGAATCCCTATGTATGATAAAGAGTAGCCTTCATGTTTCCTATCCTGATTTTGAAATTTTGTTGAACCCTGAGTGAAAGGGATTGGATTTGACTCACGGGTGGCCAACTACAAGAAAAATTGTTGTGTAGCTATGCCTATAGTTGGGTGGAGAGTCACTGTCTCTTCCTTAGTTTCCCACGGGCTACTTTGAACTAGATAAATGTATAATTCTATTTTTGTTAATGATATGATATTGATGTGGAGTATTTTATAACTAGTGCGAAGCTAGAAGCATGTAAGTTTGCGGTAAAATTAATTTGGGGAATTTAGAGTTGGTTAAATAAATTTTTGTGGGTGATTGTGGGTACAACGTGGAGCATAAATTATGTTCCATCCTAGAAGCTTAAAGAACCTTTGAGCTATCGTAAAATTTAAGAGCCATTTGGACTATCATGAATGTGAGATTGATCATACATATATAATCCATAATAGTTACCTTCATACAAATACAAACATGGAATATGCTTATATATGTCCTTCCACTATTTAAATGATTTATTTTGAGTGTAAGTGTTCTTCCAATATTTAGATGATTTATTTTGCATTGGTTTTCATGACAAAATCGAAATTATTATTGGGTTGAAATGTCTTGAGATTTTTCAAATATATTAGGATAATTTAAGGTATATATGGTTGTGATAACGAATTAATGGAAGTAGAGCTACTTAGATCCATGCAAGACAAATATAGAGCCTAAAATAGCTAATTAGGTTTAAATTCACATTAATTATTTAACTGGAAGAATTTATTAAATTTTATGTCTTCCATTAGGAAAATTTGTCAATGGTATTCATATGAAAATTTGATGTATTCCAATGGAAAATATTTTCAATGGTATTTATATAAAATTTAAGATAAATTCAACAATGACACTCTCCCTCATTTGGTGGAAATCTTCTTTTCCCCCCATATTTTTGGTAGGCAAGAGTTATTGGAAAAAGAAGGCACTATGTCCAAAATGTAATTTTCATGTTTCACTAGGTAAGAGTTTGGTGAGGAGTTTATACTTATGAGATAAACATTTAATGTTTAGAAACAAGAATTCTTAATCCCATTTTGATAATGTATTTCAAATTAATCCTCACAAATTCTAAATCTTGTAGGAGAAATTCATTGCAGGAGGAATGAGTTGGAAAATATTTCGCACAGTTGGATGTAATGCATGTAGGAAAATTTGTAATATCCCTCCCTTAATAATAAATAAT
>APFE030725271.1:142564-178002 GCA_000404065.3 Pinus taeda
ATTATTTATTATTAAGGGAGGGATATTACAAAATTGCAAATTCATATACTTGCATAAATTTTTGGTGGGTAGTAACCACTACCAAATTGACACATTTAAACTTTTACTCCTACATGTTAAAGCATTGAAGAAATCAAAAATAATGATAGGTAGTAACTCTCAGTAGTTATATTTATTTCCATCTTATTTATATTCATTTTTTATGGAAATATTTCTTAAATTATGGTGGATGATGGTAAATAGGTTATTTACCTTAGTATAAGCTATTTTCAAGGCTTAGTAATGAAAAATCATTGCACAAATATTTAAAACTCATGGCATAAATATTGCAACTACATCCATAAATTATGAAAAAAATATAAGGTAGTTATCCACATGGCACAAAGGCTTTACCTTCAAAATTATGGTCCAATCAAATGTTTGAAAAATATTTTTCCAATAATATTGATTTTTTTTCAAAGTTAAACATTATAACTTGGATTGGTTAATGCTAAACTAATAGTGGTCAATGGGCGAATAGATTGCTATAGTCTTGCCATGGTGGGACTATAGCAAATGATTTTCGAATTGACCACTATTCGTTTAGCATTGATCAATCCAAGTTATAATGTTCAACTCTGAAAAACAAATATTTATTTTCAATATTATTGAAAAATTATTTTTCAAACATTTGTTTGGACCATAATTTTGAAGGTATAATTTATGGATGTAGTTCCAATATTTATGCGATGGTTTTTAAATATTTGTGCAATGATTTTTCATTGTTAAGATTCTTAATTAAAATCCTTGAAAATATCTCATACTCATGTAAATAACATATTTGCCATCATTTAAGACCCACCATAATTTAAGCAAGTATTTTCATAAAAACTAAATAGAAATAAGATGGAAATAAATATACCTAATGAGAGTTACTACCTACCATTATTTATGTTTTCTTTAATGCTTTAACCTATAAGAGTAAAAGTGTAAATGTGCCAACTTAGTAGTGGTTACTACCCGCCAAAAATTTATGCAAGTCCATATCCCTTATTGCCTACTTTTCTACTTCATTTATCAATTTGCAATATTTCTAAATGCATAACATCCACTTAAGTGGTAGGGACTACACTCCCTGCAACACTTGTTGAAAAGGTGGTCTAAGTATTTTTTGAATCGAATATAAATAGTAAATAATAGTCTATCATGAATGAAACTGATAAGTGGTAAATAAGTTATTATTTATCCTTGTTTGGAATTTGGCCTCATTTTTTTGTGTGTAATATTCATCATCTTATTATTGGAATAAAGCATTACAAGTGATAGTTCCTTGTGTTATTGGTGTGCCTATTGGGAAACCAGCCCAGTAGCATAGGTTTATTAGCTTGACATTACAGATACTTCTCATAATGATTTTGAATGATAAAAAGAAAATATAACCAAAATTGACAAGGAGCTCTAGTTGATTATAAACGCTAAGGCTATGTTCTAAAGAGCTATGCCAACTTTAAAAGAGACTTCCCATTGTAAATTATACTCAGCTAAAACTGGAAGTTTTCATAACATAGTAACCTAGAGGTTCCATACATTGTGCAACAAATAATGAGCCACACGAAATGGCTTCTTCAATGGACCATGAGTTGTATAAAGCCATAAACCGCTAACCAATGGTACTTGTAAATCAGAGTACTTGAACCAACAACCATATTTTGCGACCTAAAGGTGCCACACGTGTTTAAACAACTGATGAGCCACATAGAGCCACTCCTCCAACATACCACGAGTGCCAGCTACCCACCTCGCATCCATCATGGCATCCACAAGGCTATGATTCGCATGAGCCCGTTGCCTCCTAGACCTCACAACCACTATGAGATCCATAGCCAATAGAGGGAAAGAATGATTCCAATTGGAAGGAATAGGTTGTAAATAGGTCCATAGGAAAGGTGGCAGGGGATGCACGATTCTCAGGAACCCTGATTGATCTGAAATGATCAAGAAATGATTTGGATTAATCCAAAATGGATTAATGGCCAAAAATTCAAAATCATCGGATTTAAGTGAAAGAAGTGCCATTATGTATATCTCAGAAAAATGATTCTATTGCAACTTGAATGGATAAAAATAGACTTCATATGAAGAATTTATGCAAAGTCAAAATTTTCAGGGCAACCTTCAAAAAGTCAAAGTCAATGGTCAACGCATGGTTCTAGCAGGCATGATTCAAGTTTCCATATCATGGTCATAGTTCCAGCGACCAATAAAATGTCAACAAGTGGCAAGTTGCAGTTGGGTAAATTCGGGCCAATCTCAATGTATCATGTGGCCAAACCTAAAAAGTCCACGTGGACATGGTGGATGGGTCAAAACTTTGCTAAGCGAATCGATGGGTTAGACAAGATTCAATCTCAAGACCTTTGCACTACAAATCTAATGCTTTAACAATTGGCATAATGTTTAGCTCTTGTTATAACTGCTCTGTCACATATATTTGAAGGGATGTGTATTTGTTTTAAACAAAAAACGAATGGCGAGAGCCTGCCATTATTGGTGGCCCTGCCATACCTCTGCTTCCATTATATTTAACCTCTTCCAACGCATTGGATAAGGTCTACGAGCCATAAATTTTAACATTGTAATGTTATATGGTATGTGGTATGGGTGTGGGGTGGCAGGTCCATTGACCCTGCCACCGAATCCTTTTAAAAAAAAATTATACTATATAATGGATCCCACAACATATCAGATCACCACAATTTGGTGGAGATGTCGGGATTTGATCCCTTGACCTCTCAAAATTTGTTATAAAAGATGTACCATCGCTCCATAGGAGAAACATTTGTAATTTTATACAACAGAGTGGTATTTATCGAGGCAATGGCAGACCATTGGGACAACCAAACTTTGGAGAGACATTCAGGGCAAACCAAGAGGCCTTTTTCAAATACGAAAGTTGCTACAGGATCCAAAGATAGAGAAGAACACAACATAGTCAATTTGGATTGTTGTCAAAGTAATTTTATATGTACTTTTGATGGATTTTGAAAACTTTGAATAAAAATCCCTCCCCATTAAAGATCGAGCCTGAAGAGGTAGGCTTGAAGATAGCTAAACATCATTAACAATGTGTTGGTGTCATTTTATTTTATCTGTTTGGTTATTTCTCTTTATTTGCTGCTAATTTTCCTTACAAGTTGCTTATGTCATTTAAATTGATTTTTATTTCCTGGCGATTTTAATTACATGCAAACACTTTTAAAAATTTATTGAACTAGTATCAATTTCAATCGGGATTACAGATTAGGTGGTATCATAGTGATTATTGATAGTTTGGTTTATGTGTGTGTGATCCCCAAGAGAAAGTCAAGGAGTGGTGAAAGAGAACTTGTTGAAGTAGATCCATAAGTTGGCATAATAAGAAGGACAACTCGAGGGGATGAGATGGCTAAAGAAGGTAGAGGTGATCATCCTCTCGAATCTGATGCAGGATTTCTAGATGATTTCATGACACTACAATCCATGGTTGAGGAGATGTACCATGAATTCAAAAAGTTGAATGAGGAAGATAAACCCAAAGATGAGGAAGCCAAGGCATCACATTCTAAGAAGCCCAAAGGTTAAGGACCATATGATTCGGGTAAAAACATAGAAACTGATGATGATAAAAAATATATTTTATATTCTCTTTTTGTTGGTCAACTTGAAGCATCTTCTCTAAAATGTTTGCTTAAATTGGATGTGAAATTTGACTTACCCATGTATAATGGAAAAATCAATGTTGAGAAACTTGATCACTAGATTAGACAGATGGCAGTGTATTGTAGTGTGCAACAGATTTTTGACGATATGGTCAAGGTTCGATTGGCTTTGCTTTGTTTACAAGGCACAACACTCATCTAGTGGCAGAGTAAGTTATAGCACGAGACTCAATAGATTGGTAAGATTTTTCCATCATGGCATGATTTTGTTTCTACACTTGGAAAGAAATCCTACTCGTTGGGATATAAGGAGAAAGCCTTAATATAATGGAAAAGCCTTAAAGTTAGGAAATGACAATTACTGCAGGAACACACAAATGAATTTCACAAGAATGCATTAATGCTTGATATTCCCTTACATAAACAAGAAACTCTAACGAAATATATAGGAAGATTACCTTAATATATTCTCAATATTGTATTCATGTTTAGTCCTACTAACCTGGATGAAGTGATTTTTCAAGCAATTTACAGCGAAGCAGGAAGATCTATAATTGGTGTATCATCGGAATCAACATCCAGAAAAGACAGTAAAGGCAAGGGAAAAGCCAAGAGGAAAAATTCCATTAATATGGAAGAGAAGAAGCTCTCTTGCAAGCATTATAAGAAGGAAGGGAATGATGAAGAATTCTTTTTGGAAACTACACCCTAACAAGCGACCAAAGAGGTTCAAAGAAAAGAAAGGTAAGAAAAAAAATGCAGCAGCAATAGCGCCAACAAATTTGGGTTCAGAATCAGGTGATAAATCTCAAATTACAGTAGGTTTGGCAAGTAAATATGAGGATGATAATGATTTTAATAGTTCATGTGATATGGAAAAATGAAAATTATTTCATATAAGGGTCATTATGAAGCATACTAAGATCGACAGTTTGTTAGATAATGAGCTCAAGCTAATATAATTTTTTAGGTAGTGGTTAAGCAGTTGGGATTAAAAACTAAAAAACATCATAAACCTTACACACTAAATTGGATGAGAAAAAATCATAAATTGCTAGTAACTAAGCAATGTATCTTACAATTTTTAATCGCATCTCAATTTGTGGATAAGGTCACATGTGATGTAGTGTCTCTAGATGTATGTGGAATGGTCCTAGGTAGTCCATATTTATATGATCGTAAAGCAATATTCCATAGGGAACATAATAAATATCATTTGTTTAAACAAGGAATTGAGTATGTTGTACATTCTCTTCCTATAAAGGAAAATAAATCTTTTCAAATAGTGGAACATTTAAAGAGGGTAGCTTATGCAAGTAAACTATGTTTGTACCATCAATGACACTTAAGCATAAAGCAACTAAAACAAATCAGAAAAATGTGCTTGAGGAATTAAAAAATGTACAACAAGTCTCGATGCATGATAAGTTGAGTTTTGTTCCAGTTATGAAGATACAACAAGGTATAGTTTCATTTATGTCCATATGTTCAGTGTTGTTATTCAGTGATATGTGGTTGATAACAAAAAACATGGATGTTGATATGGATGGAAAATAGAACAATGTGATTTAGAATACTTATGTTTTACGGTTGATTGTGTCGATGAGTAACAAGTAAATATTCAAAACAGGTTGGCTCAAAGATATCGGGTAAGTGGAGAGACATTGTCTTCACATAAAAACCAAGTAAAGTCTTTCGATGGTCCAAAAGGTCTTAGACGGAAGGAATGATTCAAAATGATCAAGAAATGATCTAGATTAATCCAAAAGTGATTAATGACCAAAAATTCAAAGTCATCATATTTGAGCGAAAGTAACACCATCGCGTAGAGCTCGGAAAAATGATTCACAACTTGAATGGGAAGAATCTGACTTCGTATGGAGAAGTTATGCAAAGTCAGTTTTCAAGGAAAACTCCAAAAGGTCAAAGTCAACTGGTAAAAGTCAATGGTCAATGCATGGTTCCTGTAGGCACGAGTCAAAGTTCCACCACATGGTTTCGGATCATGGTCATGGTTCCAACGAACAATAAAATTTCAACAAGTGGTAAGTTATGGTTGAGTGAATTTGGGCCAATCCCGAGGTACCATGTGGCCCAATGAAAGGGCGTCGCGTTGCCCAACTAGAAAAGGCCATGTGGCCCTAGCGGATGGGTAAACAATTTACTAAGTGGATCGACGGACCAAACGGGATTCAATCCCAAGACCTCCGCATTATGAATCTAACGCCTTACCAATTAGGATAACATTTATTTCTTATTATAACTAAGCTCTGCCACGTATATTTAAGGGATGTCGATTTGTTTTAAACAAAAAAAATGGCAGGAGCCTTCCATTATTGGCGATCCCCACCATACCTCCACCTTCGTTATAGTTAACCTCCACTGGCGCATTGGATAAGGCCTACTGGCCATAAATTTTAACAATGTAATGTTATATGGTATGTGGTATGGATATGGGGTGGTGGGTCTGTTGACCCCGCCACCAAATCCTTTTAATTTTATTATTATTATTATTATATAATGTATCCCATAGCATATTGGATCACCACAATTTAGCGAGGAGGTCGGGATTTGATCCCCTGACCTTTCAAACTTTGTTATAAAAATTATACCATCGTGCAATAGGAGGAAAATTTGTATTTTTATGCAGCAGAGTGGTATTTATGTAGATATTGACAGACCAACAGGACAACCAAACTTTGATGAGACATTATGGGCAAACCAAGAAGCCTTTTTCAAATTCAAAAGTTTCTACAAGATCCAGAGACATAGCAGAACACAACAGAGTCAATTTGTATTGTAGTTAAAGTATTTTTATATGTACTTTTGATGTATTTTGAAAACTTTGAATAAAAAGGCCTTCGGATTAAAGACTGGGTCTGGAGAGGTAGGCTTGAAGATAGTTGAACTCCATTATCAACATGTTGGTATCAATTTCTCTTATGTTTTTGGTTATTGCTCTTTATTTGCTACTAATTTTCCTTGTAAGTTGCTTATGTCATTTAAATTGAGCTTTATTTCATGGTGATTTTAATTACATGCAAAAAAAAATTAAAATTTAATGAACCAGTATCAATTTCGATCGAGATTATAGATCGTCGATGATAGACCGTTGGCCACTATAATCCATGGACGTATGATTCTTGTAAGACACACAACCATTAAAATGGTGCCTAGTTCATAGTTATGAAAAAATGACCATTGAAGAGATGCATGAGAGCAATTTCGAGCCTGAAGCTCAATTTAGAGAGTCTTGTGGATAGAGAGAACAAAGAATCCTATGAGAGAGGTAGACCATTATTGTAATCCTTGCGGCCCAAAAGAATCCCCAAATCCACCCTGCAAATATAGGAGGCTAGAGTGTTCCAATTGAGATATGAATGGAGACATATACTCACCACCTCTAAGAAAATCAGTAAAGGTCAAGGATCCGTCTAGTTAGAGAATTAACGACTACTATAAGGAATGCATGCATGGTTGCTTTGAGCGAGCATAGTTGACAACACAGAGAGAATTATAGATTGGCTCACAAGGATCGTAAGGAGTACCTAAAGTGGGATGCCAATGAACCCTTACACCATCACCCGTGATGATTGAGGTGAGCCTTTCCAAGCAATAATAATGAGAAATCATTAACCATCGAGTTGTGTGAGGGACAAGATACGACCACCAGGGGCTAGTAATTTCTTCCATCACATGAAAATTTAACCGAGTGTGGAAAGACACAAAAGGGAATGAATGTTGGGCTAGATGACTACAAATTCTAGATGTCCATTTCATGGAAATGACATTTGGTGGGACCCTTCACCCATTGTAGGGGAATTTTGCCTCATTATTGAAAGTTTATATGATGTAATAAATGAATTAGAAGTTATAGGAAGAAATGTAATAATTTCAAGGTAAAGACTAACGTAATAATTATAAATAATTTAAGTCATAATCTTGGTTAATAAATATTAAAGTGATTTATGTGGGGCGGCAAGAAATGACATGGCATGACTAGGCGGCCCTACTGCTAGCAAGACACTCGCTTGAGGTGACATGTGGCACTAGTTTTCATGTCATTTTCTACGTGTTAGATGTCTTAACATGCTAATGTGGCATTGGTATAAAAATCTCTTGATGAGCAGAAAACGATGACAGACTCAAAAATGACTTTTAAGATGGTTATAGATGGTTGGTTTATGCTAAATTAATTTGGAATACAGAGGTTATACAAAGTGTTAGTCTCATTACCTTTGATAAAAACCGATAGTGCAAACTATCTTCCTATCCATTAATCAAATATGATATTACCTATAGACAAGAGTATTGTCTCAAGATAGGAAGACTATCTTAGACACACAATTTGTTGGTAGAGATAATATCTCAACCACACACCAAACTAGGGAAACCACTCCTATAGAATAGGAACAAACTCCTTTACATAGAAAGTCACAATTGAGACAAGTAGGAATTACGTTTTCCAACACTCCCCCTTAATGACTACTTGTCTCGATATCAATTTTCAAGATCTACATCTGGTCTAGTCTAGTAATTAGACCTTGTACCTTGTTCATGCAATTGTCGATGTCCATATAAAGGAGCAACCATCTACCGGAATGCATCGGTTCCCTACCGCTGCAACCGCCAGTCTACTAGGAAGTCCTTCATATACCTGGTTCATCCAAACTCTCGATGAACTCCCCCTAGCTATAAAATTTCACCTCATGGAGTCTAAAACCAATACGGTCGACCCAAGTGTATCCATCCCGCATGACACACTCTTCTAGGGTGTTAAAATTCTCTGACAGAAGGAACACATAACAAAGGGTATGCATGCCTCTCTGGGTCTTATAGCAGGTACATAAAACATTTCAAGGATCACAATTAACATTACAAAACAATAACATGTAGATTTGCTATAATTACAATGTGTGACTCATAATACATTATCATCATGAGTCTATTCTACAAACTCTAACAAACTTTCACTTCGCTATCCATCATTCTTTAATGTTTGATGCAACTCTTCTAATGCCATCTTCAGTCTCGTGTCTTCATCATATCTTGCAAATTTGTGTATTGTTGGAATGACCAGTTCCACAACGCACTCATAATTGTGACAAAGAGTTGGTCATACCAATGTCACTTCAATAATAATTAAAAATACCATGACACGACATATTAGGTGTAACTTACAACATCCAACCAAACCTTGGCATCAATGGCCACAACACCAATAATACATATGAGAATGATCATAGCCAGGATTATTCGAACACTGAAAATACCCCATATGCTGGCGACTTACTACATTACAAGTTGACTCCACATAGATTTCAGTAGCAATAGAATAAAAAATTCATCCCAATTGGAAACGAATCATTTGGCATAGGCTCCAATGCACAGGCCATCAAAGAGGCTTCAATGACCCTCGATTCGGCCAAGCATTGCTGCCAATGACCTTCACAAACTGCATCCCCTCGAGCGACTTACCACACCAGTTGCTTGCAGCACCAATCCACCTCTAGGTATGCTACATACTGCAAATCTTTCTCAGGCTTAAAGAAAAGGGGAAAATTCCCTCTTGGAAATGTCGGCTGGCTATTCCTTGATCTTATAACAGCTGAGAAAAGTAACCTTACCCCTGCAGAGAACAATCTTCTTTAGAAAAAATTAAAGGAATCCAACTCCTTCCTTTCATTGTTCAGCACCATTAATCCCACTGGACTTCTAACAATGACTCAACACAAGTCGACTCTCAGTAGGCACAACCTCCAGTGCTCTATTGTAGCACTATACTACTACACTTGGCCTCTCCAGCTCTTTTTTCAAGAATTGTTGTGTAAATAAAATTCAAATAGTTCACTCCAGGAAACGACGTTCACACCTCCCTTTGCAACAATTGTTGGAGTTCACCACCAATACATAGCACCACACTAACAACTCAGTGCAAATTAGCTAATAGCACAAGTCCGCAGGCGTAATGCTCTATGCGAATTTACCAGAAATATGTGAGGCCAATGACTGCTCGACCACCTAGAAATTTGACACTGAATGCTCCACGGCTCCACTCCTTTCGCCAATTTGGTTCAACTCCACTGTATTGTAACGCAAAATTAACCCAAGAATCAGTATGGGTAGAATATGTCTACGCCTTCTCCACACAAGCAACACACCACTGTCTCACGATCTCTCACTGAAGCTCCCAAAATACAAAGACAAATAGTGTTTAAAATAATCACAAGGCACTGGATAATCTCTGTTGCTCAATCACCATATGCAATCTTCGATCCACTCCAGCGACAGATCAGACCAACACACAAGCAATCCACTCAACCTGCTATCTGTAGTCTGTCAACTCTGCTACCACAATTGACGGATCTGCTGCTTCTTGTGCTCAATGTGGATGTGTCTATTGAGAGCTTCAACACACTGGCTCTTGACATCTATTTTCCAGAGCCTCCACACAGCCATGAATAGAGCCTAGTACATGCAGGGCTCCTTGAGAGGGTAGATGCCGCACTCATGACACTCTCACCAACAATTTCAAGCACCTGAATCACGATTTTACTTTGGGTGCATCGAATATTTCTTTATGGTAGCATCAACCCTGTTGGTCATGCGGGTTTCTCCACCTAGCACTACGCAACACGCTCCTAGAGCAGCACACAGGCAGCACAACTCTCTGACTCCAGCTTTCATTTCCGGCCTCCACACCGATTGACAGCAATCACAGCCAGCTCTCACCATGCACATCAGCAATGCTAGGCCACTCTTATTCTCAGCCTCCACACCAACATATAGCTCATTACCTTCATGCACGCAACACGCAGTCTCCACAGCTTCTTACTTAACAGAACGCAGAACCTTGCACCCGAACTGGGCTCCTCTTTCGCTAGTTCTCCACACCACTTTGTCAGCACAATCACCAGGCTTCATGTGCGTCCACTAATGCCACGGGCCACCCTCTGATCCACACCATAGAAAATCCAATGCAGCTCTATCTCGATTAATAGCAGCAGATCAGCCTCTACGAATTCACATATTTGATCAATCCTCCAAGCCATGGGTTCACGTAGCAGCTCCCACAAATGATGCCATGTTGCTGGTCAATGACCAATTGAGGTTCAACAGGCATAGGCAATGCACTAAAAGGCACAAACCTTAGTTCTGCTGCATTGCAGGTTTAGGCAAATCCACAACTTAGCACATCATTGTGGTATTTTGCCTGTACACATTGCACTCCTCACAGCACTAACACAAATCACTTCGATCAATGAGCCTCAACAAGAACGCTCCTATCTATAGTCACACAGTAGCAGCAAAGGATGGAAAACAGGCAAAGGCAAAAAAAAACAAACACAACAATCATCAAACTTTTTGGTTCCCCTCAGCCTAGGACGGGTCAAACCCAGGAGGGACCAAGCCTTCAGGGGCTCTGATACCATGATAAAAACTGATAGTGCAAACTATCTTCCTATCCATTAATCAAATATGATATTACATATATACAAGAGTATTGTCTCAAGATAGGAAGAATATCCTGGACACACAATCTGTTGGTTGAGAGAATATCTCAACCACACACCAAACTAGGGAAACCACTCCTATACAATAGGAACGGACTCCTTTACATAGAAAGTCACAATTGAGACAAGTAGGAATTACATTTTCCAACAACCTTGAGTTGGTAAAGGACAACAAGGGCATTCATGTGCTTAGTGTAAACCCCATGTCACAACACTCCCTTACCTCAAGGGAAACATTACATGATACTTTCCATAGTGAGGTGGTGAATTTATCCTTAAACACTTTGAAAATAATTATCTAGGCTGGGCCACTCACTTGCACTTTATAATATCGACTAGTGTAGATCCATCTTAACTACATATCTATCAAGCACCGAGAGGGATCAAATCCCTCAAAGTGAAAACCTGATAGATCCAGAGTTAATATGGATCTATCTTGTTTTAATATATATATATATGTGTGTGTGTGTGTGTGCGTGGAAAACCTATCATAAATCAATTGTCAAATAAGTAGCAAGGACAACCATCACTGTATGTTATCCATGAATGTAGCCTAACTCAAAGAAAACGACACCACCTGAAATTACTTGTTGGTGTCAATAAGGGGTAGGGTTTCACTCTTGCTAGATGCCTCTGGGTCTTAGGCCATTAACCTATTTCCTTACATCTGAGAAAGAGAAACCCCCGCTCTCTCTCTTTATGTAATTTGATAGAGTCATATATATGTGTGTGTGTGTGTGTGTGTGTGTGTGTGCTAAATAATTTTATTTCGTTTTTAATTTTATTTTTATATAATTTAACCCAGTAAAAATGTTTAGGTAACATAACATAACAAGGCATTACAACATTTTTTCCATATTGGTTGTGTGATGGCTTTTATTATTATTATTGAAGGGCAATTTAACAATCCCTTGTTACAAAGAGGTGAATATTTTTTTTTTGACAAATTCGGTTGCTGTATTAAGGGCTGAAAAAAGAGGAGTCAGTTCTCCTGGAGTACAATAAGTTCTTGATGATTTGGATCAAAGGAATTACAAAATGGGATCTTTCCTTAACCCTTGTTCTGCTGGTTTTACCTCTAAAGCTTCCTAAGCTACTATAGATTCGTACATACTGAAAAGACCAAAATTTACATTTGCATAACATCTTTAATCTATTTCTATGTGGCTTATCTGCCTTGCTGTGGACTCTTCTGGATTTGAGTCCGACTCTACCTGCTTAGCGTTGGAGGAACTAGTTGCTGCCTTGTTCTTTTTGTCCATCATATACTGCAGTATTGCTATGGATTCCTCAGCATGGCTACAATGGTTCGACAGATTTCTAAATTGCTCATGGAGGGAGGCTACCCTATGCAGACAGAGATCTATCTCTGCTCTGTATTTATCATTGATGGTGCGATATTGATCCTCCATTCTGGTCTCTAGGTTTCTGACCTGATTCTCCAAGGTGCGCTGTTGCGCCCTTACTTTCTCCAGTTCCGCGTGCAGGTCCACACAATGGAAGCAATCCTCGGAGTGAGCCATTACTTCAGGGTTATTGCTATCCAAAATCCCTGCAACAATAAAAGAAACAAAAAACAGGGGAGCACGAGCTTCCTTGAAGGCACTGGTGGTCAAACAGGAGCAGGGAGGCGTTGTCCAGAGGTTCTGATAGGCGGAGAGGTAGTAAGGATAGCTTCTGAGGGAAAAGAAACAAATCGTTGAAGAAGACGAGACAGAGGGGACTTTAAAGAACTGTTGCTCGTAGATGTAACAAAGCATAGAGTAATGAAAATAGCGATATGAGGAACAATAAATAGGAGGATAGTGCGTAGATCGGAGGGGGGAAGGGATATTGCTTAGCGTGTTGGAGATATGGTGAATCTGCAATGAGGACTGGAGCATATCCTGCAAGGCTCGAGGATCGGGTCCGAGAAGACGTTTACCGGTTGGGATATTGAGACTTTCAATGCCTTTGAGAGCTTCACGATTTTCATATCTATTCAAAATCTTTATAGCATAAGTTGTTCTATTGTCGGCCCAGATCGCATGATTCATCTCAGTGATTCTGCCAGTGATGCAATGCTTGCTGCTGAGGAGATGTGACTGAGTCATGGCAAAGGTTGGAAGGACTCGCTGGAGTTACAGCTCAGAATGCCAATGGGTCTTTCACATGCTTTGTTGGCACGCTCATCCGCTTTTTTATTCAATTTACGGAGAATATGGTAGTATTTGATATCTTCCATTGCTTGATGAAGGATCTGGTTGCGTCTATTGATTTGTTGAAGGAGAGTATTTGGTGTATTTTGCTGATGCACCATGAGGCGAATAATGACTGAGGAGTCCCCAAAAACCTTTGCCTTTTTTATTCCAAGCTTACTTAACTGGGTGAGGCCTTGGAACAGAGCTAATGCTTCAGCTCTGTTGTTAGAGTTCTTCCCGAGGCCCCATTCGTAATGGAGAATACATTCTCCATTGGCATTACAAATCAGCCCTCCTGCTCCAGCAAGACCCGGATTTGACTTGGATGCCCCGTCGAAAAATAAGTGGAAGGTGTTACAGTTGCATATCCAGTTAGCAAATTCTTCTTCTTTTAGTCTCAGTTTCCATGTACTGACTTCTCCTTTTGTTTGAGTCTCCCTCCTGCGGGCTTCCTGAGCATTGGGATTGTTTTCCAGGATGTAACTGATTAAGTTTCGTTCCTCTATGCTATAGTTTGCTGCATCAATCTTGCCAGTAGTGTTACTTGAGATTGTTTCCAGAGCGAGTGTTTTAGCTTTGTGGCAAATTTTACGTATGCTTGAGCCTTTATCCTGGAAGACTTTATGATTTCGAGCTAGCCAGATGCGCCAGAGTAGAGTGAATGGGAGGGTGTTCCATACTCTCTTCACCAAACTACTTCTTTTTTCTTTCCAGGGGCAATCTTGCCGCCATTTATATTTTGTCTCTGCTATAGTAGGCTGGGGTTCCCAATTTATATTTCCTATTAAGGCCATTTCCTCCAGCAACCAACAGCAACTGGACACTCTATGAATAAGTGGTGCATGATTTCCTCTGATTTGCAACAGTTCAGACATCTGGATGGACCAATAATGCCTCTTTTTCTTAGATTTTCAGCTGTTAGAATTTTACCTTTCAGTAAGAGCCAGATGAAGAATTTTATTTTTCGAGGAGCCTCTGCTCGCCATACTATTTTCCAATGATTCCAAAGGCTTATTTGATAGATGCTATTACAGAGGTATTGATGACCTGCTTTAACTGTATAATTTGTTCCAAATGCATCCCATCGAAACCCATCCATTTCACCTTCTTGAATGGGAGCCTTGCTATGGAGGAGCATCTTCAGAGAGTTGAAGCTAGATTCTAATGCATTGGGAAGCTCAGGAAAATTCCAGCCAATCCAGACATGGGAGAGGAAGTCCCAACTTGAGATTTGTGACAAATGGTATAAGCCTTTATTGTTTATCTAGTTTATAACAGGAGTTGCCTCTGCGTTCATGCCCAGAGGTTGCTGCCCCAGAATTTTGTCTGTGCCAAACTTAATGCTGGTTCCTCCGCTAGGGACTTTCAAGATATTTTCATGATTAAAAGGAAGAGCCTTCTTCCAAAGTTTCTAGATTTTTGTGGATTCTCTGTTAGGAATGTTGGTGTCTAAAAGTTGTTGTCTTGGATAGCTCGAGAATTTTACCTCCAATACCTTTTTCCACCACATTGTAGGTCTTGTGATCAGTCGCCATATAATTTTTGCGTCGAAGGCCAGATTCAGGAGCTTTGGTGATCTAATGCCAAGCCTGCCTCTGCCTTGGGTTTGGATTACATTTTTCCAGCTAAGTAAGTTGAACTTATTCTTATCAATTTTCCCCCCTTGCCAGAGGAAATGTCTAAGAGCAACTTCCATTTTATGATGAAAAATAGCTGGAAAGAAAAGCGATAGATAGGAAGTGAAGCTATACCTAATTTAAGGAGAATAAGCCTGCCTGCTGGATTAAGCCACACTGTACCCCACTGTTGTACTTTCCTCTTAATATTGTTAAGAATTCCATTCCAGGTTTCGGCCTTCAAGGGCCCCATGCTTACAGGCATATCTAAATAGGAAAAGTGGGTCCATTCCAGGTTGCATGTGACTCCAAATATACTTGCAATGTTGTGAATAACATGATTTGCAGTGTTCCATCCATAGATGCAGCTTTTGAGCTGATTGACTTTGCCTCCGGAATACTCCATGAATTGGTCTAGGAGTTTCTTGAATCACCTTGCTATTGTGGTAGATGCTCCCCCTATTAGCAAGGTGTCATCAGCAAACTGAGAGTGGTTAATGTTCTTTGCTCCATTCCCAAATTTGACGCCAGTAATGAGCCCTACGCTGCGATTGTAATCTAAGGCTTGGCTGAAGCATTCAGCCATGAGGATGAACAGGTAAGGAGATAGGGGGCAGCCCTGTCTTAGCCCCCGAGAGGATTGAAAAGCTTCACAGGGCCTCCCGTTGATCGGGGGGGTATCCAGGCCCAGAAATGCAGGCTGCAATCATGGTGATGAAGGATGGCTCGAATCCCATTTTGTGTAAGACAACAAAAAGGAAGGGATGTCTTACTCTGTCGAAGGCATTTGCAAGATCCAGTTTTAAGACAAACCCTTTTTCTCTCCTAGTTAAGCTTGAGTGGATGGCTTCCTGGACAAGAAGAATGGAGTCGGTGATATGCCTGTTGGGGAGGAAGCCTCCTTAATTTTCATAAATCAAGGAGGGAAGAAGAGGTTTGAGCCTGGTTGCTAAAATTTTGGATATAATTTTATAGGACGAGTTACATAAAGAAATGGGTCAGAATCTAGAAAAGGAGGAGGGGCAATTTTCTTTAGGTATGAGAGCAAGATAAGTGGAGTTAGTGAATCCGCCTATCTTTCCTTTTTTCATCACCCAACGAATCATCTTTAACAGGTCTTTTTTAATCATTGTCCAATACTCCCTGAAGAAGCAGATGGGGAATCCATCTGGGCCTGGGGCCTTGTCAGGATGCAAGCTCCAAATAGCTGCCTTGACCTCCTCTTCCTCTATATCTTTGCTGAGCTTGTTGTTCATTTCTTGAGTAACCCCTTTGGGCAGATGCTGGAGAAAATCTGAATAGCCTTCCTCCTCTTTACTTTCAGTTAGTAAATCCCTGTAATGCTTGGTGGCAGCTTTCTTTATAGTTTCCTGAGTGCTATATCGATTTCCTTCATTATCCATGATTATGGTTACTGTATTCCTGAGCTTTCTAACAGTAGCTTGTTTATGGAAGTATGTTGTATTTTTATCTCCTGCTTGAAGCCAAAGTTGCCTAGATTTTATGCGCCATTTTATCTCTTCCTCCCTGTTAATTTGGCTTAGTTGTGCATATAAGTTGCCTTCATGATCTTTGTTTTGCTGAGACAGCCCTTGTGCTTCTATTTTTTGTTGAACATCCTCTAGCTCTCTTTTGACTTTCTTTTTGTTCTCTTCTAGTTCCTGATAGCTGTCCCTAGCCCAATCTTTTAGTGCCTGCATGACTCTTTTTACCTTTGATTCCCAAATAAAGCTTGGTGAGCCTTCGACATGTTGGATCCATGTCGTTTGGACCACTTCTCTAGCTGCTAGCATTCAGTTCCAAAGAGGGTTGTATTTAAAGGGTATGGGACCAAGAGGGTAGTGATTTTGTAGAGTCAACGTAATAGGGTAATGATCAGAGGCCGATGAGTTGAGAATATTAGCGTATCCCGCTGAGAAAGAGGAGAGGAAAGCTATGTTGATAAGGAATCTGTCTAATCGTTCCATTATGTTACCAACACCGATCCTTCGATTGCTCCAGGTGTATCTGCGATTTTTGGGGATAACATCAACTGAATCGTGCTCCTGGATGATGGTTTCTAGCCGGCCTCTAGAAGGATCTGGAGTGAAAATTCCTCCTCTTTTTTCGTTGGCATGAAGGATCAGATTGAAATCTCCTGCAACTATGAGATTTTTGTTTTGTTCCCCTTCAATGCTTGCCTTCAGATCGTCTCAACAGATTTCTTTTTCTCTGTAATGGTTGGGAGCATAAACGTTGTAAATGGTTACTGTTTGACTGCCTGTTCTACTGTCGAGGGTGGTTTTGATCCAGTTCTGATGAATGCTTGTAGAACTGCAAACTCATTTGTTGTTGTCCCATATGGTTACAATGCCTCCGGAAGCTCCTCTGGCTTCACTGATGCTTCCAAAAAATTGTCTCTGCTGGCTTATTATTTTTTTTATCTAGTGTTGATCTTGTTTTGTTTCCTGTATTAGCATGATTTCTAGTTTTTCATTATGGATTAGTTCTCTGAGGGCAGCTAGCTTGGAGGGGTGCCCTAAACCCCTGCTGTTCCAAGAAAGAATTTTCACCATGAGAAATTGGGCGCGTGGAGAGGTGCTCGCCTCTCTTGGCCTTTACTGCTTGTTTCTTTTTCGTGATGCCCAAGGGTGAAGGATTCTATTGGGGTTTGCGTGCCCATAGCTATATCTTTTTGGGCACTCTCATCCCTCTGTTGCCTGGCTGATTTTCTGCCCGGTCCCTGTTTTTTCAAAGCATCACTAGCTGCTCCATGTTCCTTGGAAGAACTTCTGGTGATTCTGGATGAAAGGGGATCAGGAGGGGGCTGAGAGGAAAAGGAAGGAGGATGCTGAGAGATTGGGGGTTCAGAGGAGGGATTGTCTGGGGCAGATTCTACCTCAGAGAGGATAGCGAGGGATTGGTAGAGGGAGGAAGGGGCGGTTCAGGGGGTTGAAGATCTGAGGGTAAAGGGGAAGACGAGGAAGGGCACAGATTGGATGGTCCAGGGATTTCAGGATCCAAAGAAGGCTTGGAGGGGGGGGATGGTTTCTTCTTTTTGACAATTTCCCAGTGGCCATCCTGCTCTTCATTGTCTACATTAACAACTTTTGTGCATCTATTAGCGAAATGTCCGTATTCGTGACATACCTTGCATTTAAAAGGAATCTGTTCGTAGTCTAGCTGCTGGATATGGCTCCAATCGTCCACTTTCAGCTTTATCGCTTCCGACAATCCTCGACCTAGATCCACTTCAACACAGATCCTTGCGCATGCTTGCATGTTTTCCTTGGGCTCACTGCGATCAATGTACTTGCCAACAGCATTCCCTATTGCCTTGACCGAATCACCCCCCCAGCAGTTCAGAGGAAGGTGAGGTAGGCGAACCCAGGCTGGAACAACACTTGGGATGTCCAGTTCCGGGTCGAAATCTGGGGTCCATTTGTTGAGATAGAGTCCCCTTGAGTCCATGAAGTATGGCCTATTCCTGAATATCAGATATTTGTTCTCCTTTGATTCAAAATGAAATGTGTAATACCCTTTGCCACAAAATCTAATGGATATTTTCCCTTGGATCTTGTCTAACCAATTTCGCTCAACCTATCTTTGAACTGTTCTGGGCGATGGCCAAAGCCCTGTGAACTGCCCGATTAATCCTTTCTCGGCAAGGGAAAGTGATGCCATACGGGGAATGGTTGGTGGCAATTGAACTTCCTGCAGCACATCGAGTTTCTTTACAAATTTCGTGGTAACATGTCTAGGTCGTTGTGGGGGGAGGGACTTCACCAGATCTGAGAATGCTCTTTGCGGATCAGGGTCCTCATGGGATGGATCCGGAGGGCCCATGGCTCGGCCAAGGCCCAAGCCGAAGTTGATCAGGGTTCAGAGGCACGCGGTTCATGCAAACGCGCGCAGTGCAACAACTACTTATTACAAAGAGGTGAATATTACGGTGTAGGTTATTGTTATAATAAATGATAATAACAATCTAATTTTAAGGTTAGAATCCAACCAGACATTGAAATTGATGTATGAAACAACCTTGTTTGTAGGGAAAGTGACCTCTTTCATGCAGTGATTTCTCTACTTAGTCTATCAAGGTGTACCCCTCCCTAGATTTAAATGTTTGATCTCCAAGGAGGAAACACATGTTCTTAACCAATAGACCCACTCACATCGTACTTTCTCTAACCATGTTGGATGGAGCTAAACATTTGTAAACATAATAAATTGTGGTGCAAGATTTTGTCTCGATGTCATTGTTGAATCCTTGTATTTAACTATGTTTTTCTGCATAATACTCTATATAAAGAAAAATGAATAAGAACATAGATTATAACTATTAGTTGCATAAATGTACACCTTTACCTTTGGCAAGGTCATAGGTGGAGAATGGATATGTGCAATTGTGAAATGGATCTCAAAAAAATAAGTCTTAGCGAATTCCTTCATACTATTGGATTTATTAAAACACATCCAAATTGAAACTCTCTTAACATGGATGATTCAATGTGACCTAATATAGTAGGTCTCATTGGACATGTCTATGTGTAAGTGCCTACTTAATGTGAACAAATCGTAGCATTGGGCAAACCTTAGTAAACAAACAAACAATTCCATTGATAAAAACAAACATCCACGGATTTAGCCTATCCATATTAAGCAATGCCTAATAAGGGCTAGACATATAGGAATAAGTAAGTCTATTAACATCCACTAAAAGTGACTCAAAAATGATATTTTTAATGAAAATTTGGGTCCTCAAACTTGCCACCAAATTTTAAACTCAAAATCACCACTAAATTTTAAAAAATTGCAAAACAAAAAAAAATACACTGCTTAATAAATCGACCAAAATTTAACAAATACAATGGTAAATAATGAAGCCCTAACCATTAAAAAGAAAAAGAAAAACTCTCCCTAACCATTAAAAAGAAAAAGAAAAACTCTCCAAAAGAAAAAGTGAGCAACTTTTCTAACAACTTTTTCCTTTTTCCTCTTTAATCCTTATGCTTTACAAAGTTAAACTTTTCTATATGCCGTATGTGTGGGATTAAAGATAAAAAGCCAAAAATTTTAAGATTTACTTTTCTTAAATTCTAATTCTAAGAATTTTATAAATGTATTACAACTTTTATAATTGTGTATTTTGTTTTATATTACTATATTTTTAGATTTTTTAATTACTAAAATGTTTATAGATATTTAGATACTTTAAACTAAGAAAAAGTAAGATTATTTTTAATATTAGATTATAAGAATAATAATTTTTAATATAAAATTAAATTTAAGTTTATTTTTAATATTAAAAGGGTAAGAATAATACTTCTATATATAATAAAATTAATTTTAAATAAATAAAAAATTAATTTATATTGGATACATTTAAATTATGAATTATTATTTTATTTTTTTAGATTGAATTTATATTTTATTAGAAAAAAGAGATTACAAAGCTTATCATTTAGAGCCATTCAGTTTAGTAGAAAACCATAATAACCCAAACACTCAAGCACATTCAAAGTCAGAGAGTAGAATGCTTAATCCAACACATCTAGGTACAATTATACTAATCCTTTCCATGGTGGATACAAACAAAACATAAGATACTGGATCTACAAATACTTCTCTACACTGATGGAAAAGTTAAAATGCATTAAAAGGAGAGACCATCAAGTTCATCCATAGGAAACGGAGTATGCCAACACCAACAAACCAACAAGTCAGTCTTGCACCAACAAACCAAAAATAATTGACACCATATCAAAGCAAAGTGTGCCTCCATGAAACCCATAAATCACCAGAAATCGATTTCCACAAAATAGATGTCCAGACAATACCCAATGCCTAGATAGAAATGAGCCAAGTAAAGCGCCACTAGAGTATAAAACAACTCTAGGTTAAAACCTAGATGACATGAGGTATAAAGAAAACTTGAAGGAAACGTATAGGTAACACACCTTATACACATCTAGTCCACCACCACTTCAAAACATAATAGGGAACTAGATCCACAATATTCATCTGCAGTGACAAAAAAAAAGACCATGATTAGAGAATCATCATAAATGCACAATGTCATAACAATACCATATCATCCATGATTGGTTCAAAAGCTTGAAATAGGAACAACTCTCACCAGCACTAGCCCGCATATCAGCCAAGAGGATTTCTTCAACCAAATGAAACCTAGACTAAAACATGTTGAGGATACAAATCAAGAATCCAAGTAGCTAAAACGCCATACCTTAGCAATCTAATTGAAGACCCTCCAAAATTGTAGCCAACAACATTGAATTTATACATCTTTAATCATGGCCAGAAGAAGAGATTGTAGTCGACGCCTGAGCACTAGATCTCAGAGGATCTGTGAGATCGCCAAAGGTAGAGTCCCTCACAAGAAATCCCTCTACATGGACCAAATGAGAGTGCAAAATATCCAAAAAAAACCTGTGATTCCAAAGCATACATTTGATATCCTCCAGAGATGAGAATACATTGTAATTATCCACCTTATCTTTGAAGACCATTCGTAATAGGGTAGACATCTGAAGATTTAAAGCAAGAGAATTTAGGAGATGAAGCTTCCTACACTTCGACTTTTCAAGGTTGGAAATGCCTTTCCATTTCAAATGTTCGCCCACCAAATCTGAATCAAAATGGCATAAATGATCTTGTTCATCTTGACTCTCTAGAACTTGAATTTCTTTCCTCACCTCAGGACGAAAAACATTGAAGAGAATATACCCAAAATCATATGCAAAGGGATGAAGCCTCTTCCGCTCCAAAGAAGATTTGCCTCCTCCACCCCACTTGCTACTCATCCTCTGTTTAGGAGCCATTAGAACTGTACAAAGATAACACTTGGGGCAACTATTGAAGGACCTATAACCTATAATAAAGTAGGAAGAAGGACTTGACATAAGACCCAAAACAATAGACTTAAGAACCATTATATCATCATCGAAATGTCAAAATAAAGGTTCCAAATTCACCAAGTAATTGAACTCTTCACATTCTAGAACTATGACCCACCAGAGTCTACACTGCCTTGGAAAAAGGGAAAAAGTTCCTTTACATTGACTTGATTTTGAAATGTAGAGACACAACACTAATAGGGTAGTGCCATGAATTAACAACCAACACAAAATAGTTTAATGAACCACAAGAAAAACTTACAGCTATTTCGAACAAAAAACACTATATAACTTAGGAATTCATTGAAATGAACACTGAAAGGCACCTAGTGACCAATACAAAGTCTCAAAGACTAGAGGATTAACCTTAGGCTAAACAAAAGTAAAAGATGAATGACCTAGATAAAAGAAGACACGAGATCAATAACCGAAATAATATAAAAGAAACAAGCCAAAGCTTGCTCACCAACACACTAATAGAACTATGGTCGCACCCCTGAAAGGAAATATCACCGCGCGTCTTCAACAACCTAACATCGAACCAAGGAAGACAAAAAAACCTCAAAGCAACAAAGAGACAACAACTGAAGGTGGTAGAAGGCCTGCCCTCACAACCATTCACACTAACTATTTCATATGGAAAAACCCACCGAAACAAAATCATTAAAAGAAGATGCCACCACTTGTAACCCTACATGCAAACACCAAGTCACACAGTAAAAATGCTTAAGCTCCTTAATTGAGTCGGTGCACTTGGGAGGAGGGCACGACCTCCAACAAATCTATCATATCAAGGGTAACACCCCCATTAGGGATATTAATCATCATTATTTTTTTTTATCAAGTTGTTTGAGTTCTCAGAAATATTACATTAGGCCTGCGGCTTGAGAATCTATAGCCCAAGGGCATCTAAGCTGTCAAAATCACCCGAGGATCGCACTCGACCTGAGCCACACCAATCCTTGACATGGTTAGATTTTTTACCTTCACATCATAGATTGACTTAATAATGCACCCCTTCACATCTATTCTACTATCGGTAGGCAATCATCATTATTAAAAGTAAATAACAAATAAATTAATAAAAACATTTTAAAATTTTATAAATATTTTTTTTCAAAATTAATATTTTTTATACTAGCATTTTATTAAAACAATTTGTAATATATTATAATTTTAAAATTAATTATAAATTAACATAAATTTATTATATTCCATAAATCAATAAATTAGTCTAATTCTATTAAACTTAATATTTAGAATTAAGTAAAAATAAATTAATAAAAAAGAGATTCTAATTTATGGATGCAATAGACTTTTTCACCTAGAAAAACAATTCCAAAAAAGAATGTGATTTTTTGTTTTTTAAAATACATTTTTGAATATATAAATGGATTGAACATTATGAAAAACATTTTGGGCACTAAAATTCTATAGATTAAAACAACTTAAACTTAAATTTTTAAAAAAACTATTGTAAATTTCTGATCGAAATTAATTAGAGTAATAAATAAATAATAAAAAAAATTAAAAAAAAAAATTAAATAATTAAATTTTTTCAATTTTTTAATGCAAAAAATTATCAACGAAAATGATTATAAATTAACTACGGTTATTTTAGAATTTTAAATTAACCACGGTTATTTTAGAATTTTAATATAATATTAAGTATTGACTGTTTATTTTTATAAACATTCACGCAACATTATTAAAGTAGTCAAGCAAACACGACACCAAATTATTGTGCTGCTAAAGGGGCCATCAATCAACTTAATTATGACGACAATACTTGGTGATTAGAGAGCGCATCGAGCCTGAGTAGAAGAATATTTATTTATTTATTTATTTATTATTTTCAACTTTTTTTTTGGAATTTTTGAAGGGTGCTGTGAATTAAAGTACAGACAGCTAGGACTTGTTCGCCAATTTTTCAAAACCATGTTTCACGGTTGTTTATTGTTATAAACTAAATTAAATATTTTAAAATGTTTTTTTGTAAGTTTAGTAGGCTTTCTAATTTTGGTGTTTATATGTTTATTATTTACTTCACTACGGGGAGGGTAGGATAAGATTTGAACCCAAGATCTCTGATTTAGTTGAAACTTCATTTCCATGACCATTGACACTTGAGCTACAATATTTCAAATATTTTGAAATGATCACACAATTAAAGAATTTGCAAATCTGAAGCATCTGACAATCTTGCTTGATGTTTTGAAAAGAATTACAAATTCAGTATATCAAAATTCATTAATAAGTATATTATTTTATTTTCTTCTGGACCATTCCCAAATCTGAAGCATCTGACAGTCTTGCTTGATGTTTTGAAAAGAATTTGCAAATCTGAAGCATCTGGCAATCTTGCTTGATGTTTTGAAAGGAATTACAAATTCAGTATATCAAAATTCATCAATAAGTATATTATTTTATTTTATTTTTTGAAGTTTAGTTGAAATTGGTTACTATAATTTTTTTTGTGAGATTGTAATGTTTTTTTTATTTAAATTATATAATTGATTTAAAAATAAATGATTTAGTTTAATTTATAGAGGAAATGGTTTTATTACAGCATACATTCTCAAATAAGATTGTGAATTTTTGTTATTTAAAATACACTTTTGAATGCATAAATGGATCCAACACTCTGAAAAACCCTAGGACACTCAAATTTTATAGATTAAACAACTTAAACTCAAGTTTTTAATAATCTGTCAAATTTTGATTAAAAATAACCATAAAAATACTTTGAAAAGATTCATTTCATCTATAAATTAAATTACACCAAAATAAATAAATATCATTAAGAACATTTAAATTATATAAATTCAATAACCTAAAATTACAAATTTTCAATTTAAAATTATAATAAATATATATATTATATTAAACTTTAAATAATTTAAATAAAAATAAAACATTTAAACTCACATTCATATAAATATTTACTCCACACCACAAAAAACTTAACATCATAATATTTAAAAATATTAAATTGAAATATTTATTATTCTAAGCTAAAAATCCAATACGTATCTTAAATAATATTATTGTTATATTAAACTCTAAATAATTTAAATAAAAATAAAAAAATTAAACTCACATTCATATTAAATATTTACTCCACACCACAAAACTTTAACATTCATAATATAAATATAAATTGAATATTATTATTCTAATTAAAATCTAATAATTTAGGAAAATAAACTAATTAAACTTCACATCAATAATATTTACTCCACACCCCAAAAACCTAGCATCATAAATATAATATAATGTAAATTGAATATTTTATTATTTTAAGTAAAAATTCCATACATTTAGGAAACTTGAGCACTTGTTTTTGTTTGACTTAATTTTTCAAGGGATTTTGTTTAAAATTTGATAAGAATAGTTTAATTATTAGATAGTTATTAAAATTTTTCTTAATATTTTTAGTATATATTTCTCAACAAAATCTAGTCACTATATCTTGAAATAGTAGGTTTAACCTTTTTACCATTTATATATAACAAAAATTTGTCTTGAAATAGTAAGTTGAACATTTGTACCATTTATATATATAACAAAAATAATACTAAATATTCTAATTTATTTTTTTATATATTTTTTATATATTTAAATAAATGACAAAAAATAAAATAAAATTAAAAATTTCGAATCCAGGAAAAATAATAAAATATTATTTGGACACAGAGAGCCCAGCAAAAGATTCTTACATAATAAAAATAATAAAGTGTTATTTGGACACAGAAAACCAAGCAAAAGATTCTTACATTAAAATTATTTGTAATATTCTCCCTTTACTAGAAGAGAGTCCACTACACCACTGCTCTATATTAAACGCAAAAGCTAGTAGTCCACGCCCTTTTTGTTAACTGTCTGTACACACAAAAACAAAACCAAATTCACCACAAATTATAGCTGCTTGTAGTCCACTCCATTTTTTTATAGCTGCTTGTAGTCCACTCCATTTTGTCAACTGTCTGTACAGAAACAAAACCAAATTTACTGCAAAATTATTTATTATATGCTAAGAAGTTGGTCCACACAGATGATGCTGCTGCCGCTGGTTTACCCTCTTCGTTGTCCTTTTCCTGTTTGGTAGGTGACGATAACTCTTTGGTTCTTTTGGTCGTTGGAGCGCTTGTGAGCTTCTGCACCACATCCCTCATGGTTGGCCGATACTCCTTCTTCTCCTGTACACACCTCATGGCAACATCAAATACATGCATCACTTGATCCAGAGGCACAGGGGAGAACCTTGTATCCATAACTTCTGCAACTCCTCCTGAGGCAGAGCCTGTCATTTTTTTTACCCACTGAACAATATCCACCCCATCCCCGAAATCTCCCACTGGTTTGCGCCCTGTGATTAACTCCAGCAGCACCACCCCAAAGCTGTATACATCGCTCTTCTCATCCACCTTAAGTGTGTAAGCATATTCTGAAAAAAGAAAGAAAGACAGACAAGACATTCATATAAAAGAATCAAATATGATATTATAGTTATATATATTTTGGAATTCGTTTCTTTCGTCTTTGATGATGAGTGGAGTATTGATGATAGATGGAGTATCCACTAGAAGTGTTAGACGGCATCTAAAATCTTACACAGTGCTATCCAGAATGTACCACCTAAACATCTTTCTATCCAATTACAAAATCTGAATCGATATAGACAAAACCTATTAAATGCTTCCAAAACAAATGAATTACCTGGTGCTATATAGCCATAAGATCCTGCAACTGAAGACATGCACTGAGAATTCTCACCCAAATCTTGTAAAAACTTGGCCAGTCCAAAGTCTGCAACATGGGCTTCAAAGTTGGAATCCAACAGGATATTGTTGGACTTAACATCACGATGCAATATACGAGGACAACAGTCATGATGCAAATAACAGAGCCCCTTTGCAGCCTCTATGGCAATCTTGTACCTTGTGTCCCATTGCAGGTACCCACTTTTTGTGCCATGAAGCAGGTCTCCTAGGCTCCCATTCTGCATGTATTCATAGACAAGCAGATTTGTTTGCTGGTTAGAGCAGAAACCAAGCAATTTGACTATGTGGCGATGGCGAATCTTGCCTAGAGTCTGAATCTCAGCAGAAAAACCATGATCATAAAAGGAGCCTTTACCGATGGCTGGCAATCTCTTCACTGCCACTTCTTCTCCTTTGGGCATCAAACCCTTGTACACAACCCCAGACCCTCCTTTCCCAATGATGTTATCCTCTTTCAGGCAGGCTAATACATCCTCGCATGTGAAATGAAGCCTTTGGAATACTGTTAGCTTCCAGCCCCTGGAGGATTTGGTCTTCAAAAGAGCTCTGAACTTGACAATGGCTGGAATGGCGAAGGCCAGAGAGAAAAACAAAAATGCAGCCACCAGTAGTTTGAAGAAAGTTGAAGACAGTGGACCCTTTAGGTCACCTTGGGATTGGGCCCTGTTGCTGCAGGGAGTTAAATTACGCCCACACAAGTCAAGGTTTCCTACAAAGGAATTTGCACTGAAATAACTAAATTGCCCATTGGTAGGAACATGGCCAGATAAACTGTTATAAGATAAGTCCAGAGAAGTCAGACTGCGCATGCCCCCTATGTCTTTAGGAATGACCCCAACTAAATGGTTTCTGGAGATGTTAAGATAGTTAAGAACAATCAACTGGGTGATCTCCAGTGGAATGTTCCCACTCAGGTCATTCTTGCTCAAATCCAGATAAAATAGAACCTTGCATTCACTAATTTCAGCAGGTATATTTCCAGAAAATCTATTATTGCTCAATTCCAAGTTATATAGTTGCTTCAATCTACCTATCTGGGAGGGAATATGGCCAGTGAACTTGTTGCCACTTACATCAAGCTTTTGCAAACGAGATAAATTCCCTATTGCTGGAGGGAGAAAGCCAGTTAGGCTATTGTTAGAGAGACTGAGTAGGGTCAAATTCCACGTGACTGGAATGGGAGTGGGTATGCCTCCACTGAGATCATTGTCATTTAGTTCAAGCATTTGCAGTAGAGGAAGAGTGAGCAAGCCCTTGGGAATCGACCCATTAAAGAAATTTTGGCCCATACGAACCTTTGTCAAGGATTTGCAACTACCAAGGCTCTCGGGGATTGGCCCAAACAAAACATTATGAATCACGATAAGTATTTGGAGCTTACCACCAGCGCAGAGGTCAGGAGGAAGTAGGCCAGTGAATTTATTGAATGACAGGTCCAAGATCAACAGCCTGCCATTCCGGCCCAGACTTTGAGGAATTCCTCCCGTGAAGTTGTTCCCCCATAGCCCCAGAACTTCCAGGTTGGGTAGCTCGGCTATGAAAGATGGAATAGTGCCATGAAGCCTATTCTTGAAGAGGAATAGCAGAGTCAGGTTCTGTAGCTTTATGAACTCTGCAGGAATTTCACCAGTCAGGTTGTTGTTAGAGAGATCAAGAGATTTGAGAGCAGAGAGATTTGCCAACTGGGCAGGAATATGACCTGTCAGGTAATTCACTTGCAGAAACAATGAGTCCAGCTTAACCAGTTGGCCTAGCTCTGGTGGAATAGACCCAACTAGCCCACAATTAGCCATGTCCAGCCGAACAAGATTTGTGAACTCCCCAAATTCTGAGGGAATTTCACTTTGGTAATTGTTATAATAGCCAATGTAGAGTTCCTCAAGATTAACAAGCCTAGTAAGCTCACCTGGGATTCTTCCAGTCAAGTCATTTCCTGCGAGTGCCAGATAATTCAAGCTTGTGATATGGGAATACTCGCTTGGAATCTTGCCAATAAAATAGTTGCCTCCCAAGTGCAAATGCTTCAGCTTCCTCAACTTGCTGAATTCCACTGGCAACGGCCCGGAGAAGTTGTTGTTGTAGGCATCCATGACCTCCAGTTCCTTCCATTTGGAAACGTTGCAAGGGAATTTCCCAGTGAAGGCATTGTTGGAGATATTCAGGAACCTCAGGCCCTGAATATCGGTGATCTCACAAGGTAATGGACCAGTGAGATTGCTGCAGGCCACTGTGAGATTGACCAGATGGTGAAGCTTTCTAATTTCGGGTGAAATTGAGCCAAACAGATTCATGCCAGAAATGTTAAGCCCCACCACCCGGTTTAATGGGTCACATTGGACCCCTGTCCAGAAGCAATGGGAACTGGGGTTGGAATTATCCTCATCCTTCCAACTATTCAACTTATCTGGATTTGAACCAGTGTGATTGTAAAGCGATTTCTTTAGGGATAGCAGGACTTGGGCATCAGGAGAAAGCGACAGTGAGAAACCATATGCTAAGACAGCTAGTAACTGTGAGACTGTAACTACTAGAATGCTCACACTAGGGCGCAAAATGCAGAGCTTCCTCGGCATGATGGGAGTGGGAGTGAGAGCAAGAGTAGCAGCAGCTTGGCTCAGTGATCATGATCGTCTTGTCCAGGCTCAACTAATTATACATGTCGTGGTCGTGAATGTAGCAATGAATTCAACAAACCAACCCCTCTGGCATCTAGGTGGGTGTAGGTTTGAAATTATTCGATTCGGCATCTAATAAAAAACTCGCAATCAAATTCCCCCGGTACAGTTGAGCAGTTCCTCCAATCTCCTCTGTTATTCCCCATTATTTCCCCATTATGAACCCACACATGTCTTGCTCAAGTTTAACCAACCTTTGAGAATCGATCGCTTGTTTAGTGTTGTGTAATGGGCCGGTAAATCTTTTTGTTGGTACTGGAATTTGATGGACTAATAAGGTAGAGTTTTCGTTAATAATCTATCCAACAATAAGAGTTTTTTCAATTATTATGCTGAAACTGAGTTTAAATCAACGTCAGTTACAATAGTTATAATATTGAAAAGAAGAATCATCTATACAACAATATCACAATTATAGAAAATTGGTTATTTTGTTTTTATTCACCATTTTTTTCCATGAGATTTGAACTTTAAAAATACTAAAACCAACCCACATAATTACCAACCCACATAACTACAGGATGAATATGGTTAACTCATATTATCTATATATAAAAAAAGGAATATTAGCTAGCTTTTGCTTTTACCTTCAATTCTTTTCCATAAAATTTGAACTCTAAAAATACCAAAACCTACACAATTCGCCTCGTTAATTCATATTATTTATATAGATATAATTTCTATATTATTTCCATTATAAAAAAAAGCAGTATTATTTCATTAATAACACCTCCATTAATTTATATAAATTAAATTAATTTATGATATTCTTTAAAACATATTACATAAGTTTACTTAAAAGCTAGTAAAACTTGACATAGCAGAATTCAAGATTGCATTGATAATCAAGCATAAACAATACTCACTATTATACAAACTAAAACACTAACCCATTTTTGCTACATAAATATTTATGTTATTTCCATTTATCAAAAACCACTATTAATTTCCATTAATTAATAACTTCGATTAATTTATCATAAACTAAATTAAATTCGTATAAACTTTTAAAAATATCATTGTACCAAACATAAAATTGCTTAGAAGATAGTAAAACTTAACAAAGCATAATTCAATGTTGTAATGATAACCAAGGACAATGATTATTCACTATTATGTAGGAATGTGAATTAGTGTTTTGAAGCCTTATTGCAAGACCCAAAAACAATTTCAATCAAAATAGAATTTTCAAGAAAGTTAGTCTTCCAAATTATTATTGTTGAGATTATAATGATAAGATCATGTATTTTCAAAAAAGAACTATCCTTAATCTCCTACTTTAAACCAAATACTATCCACAATTATATTTTATCATTTTACCCAATGAGAATACCAATCACATCTTTTTTTCAAATGACAAAACAAATTGCCAACCAATTATAAAAACAACAATTACTAACTATTATCCTAATTACAAGCTGACTAATCAGCATTATTTAAAAAACCTCATCACTTAGCATATTCTTATAAGTTTTGGACTTGAAATGTGAATAAAACCAAACCCCAGACTGAAACAGTAACTTATTTCTCTATATAAATATTATTTTTTATATTATTTCCATTTATCAAGAAACACTATTAATTTCCATTAAGAAACAATGTTAATTTCCATTAATTCATAACTTCAATTAATTTATAAAATTAAATTAAATCTGAATAAACTTACGAAAATGTCATTGTAGCAAACATAAAATTTCTTAGAAGATAGTAAAACTTAGCATAACATAATTCAGCATTGCATTGGTAGCCAAGGACAATAATTGCGCGTTATTATATGTGAATGTCAGTTAGTGGTTTGAGGTCCTGTTGCAAGATCAAAAAACAATTTTAGCCTAGAAAATATTCTCAAGAAAGTTAGTCTCCCAAATTAAAATGATAAGATAATGTATTTCAAGAAGCAACTAGCTAATCTATAATACTTGAAACCAAATATACTCCACCACTACATGGTAACATCTTGCCCAATAAAATAATATTCACAATTTTTTTTTAAATGACAAAACTAACTATCAATCAGTTATAACTATTATCTAAATTACAAGTTGACTAATCATCATTCTTTAAAAAACTAGTCACTTATCATATACTTATGAGATTTAAACTTGAAATCAAAAAAAGAACACACTCTCTCTATTATAATTATATAATTTATATTATTTTCATTTATAAAAAAACACTATTAATTTCCATTCATTAATGTTTTTTATTAATTTATTATATATCATTTTAAATTTGGACAATATTGTAAAAATATCATGGTACCAAACATACAATTTTTTAGAAGATAGTAAAACTTGGCATAGTATAATTTAGTGTTGCATTGATAACCAAGGACCATCATTACTCACTATTATATGTGAATGTAAGTTACTAGTTTGAGGTCCTATTGCAACACTTTGAAAATTGTTTCAACCTCAATAGTATTCTCATGAAAGTTAGTCTCTCAAACTATTATTGATGAAATTACAATGGTGGAATCAAATACTTTTATGAAGCAACTAACCTTATTCCTATACTTAAAACCAATATGGGTCACCATTATTGTTTAACATCTAATTAAATGAGAATATTAATCACCATTTTTTTTAAATGACAACTAATTGTTAACCAACTATAAAAATAACAATTACTAATTATTATCCTAATTACATTGACTAATCACCATTATTTAAAATACCACATCACTTATCATATGTTTTTATGAAAGATCATACTATTTTCTACTTTTAACTTAGTTTAGCCATATGTGTTAGAGCATTTTTTTCATATTTTCTAGTTGAATTTATCTGAAATCTCACAAAGATTCATTGAAATCACCAAAATTTGAACTAAAAACTTTCCACTATCCTTAGTGTTTAATATTAAATCGTTAAATTTATTTATACATTCAAAAATACATTTTAAACAATATAATTTATCATCTACCAAAAATTCTTACACTGAAGAAATTCCCCATAAATAAAATCTAACTCAAAAAATATAACTTTAATAACACATAAAATTTCTGTTAATTCTAGTCAAATTTCCAAATGCTTTGACCACAGAATTAAGTTACTTCCGTATCCCTATCGCTATCCTATCCCCATCCACATGTTTGCATTCATTCACGTTCACCACACTGACTCGCTTGCTGACTCGAGCCAGTGTACTGTTTCCCTGCTCAAAACGACAGCCACAGCCATAACCGGAGCCGGAGGCAGAGCCACAGACTGGGCCTGTGCGAGCATTCCCAATAACAACCGTACTCACTGGTCTGCACATAGACATGTCTAAATACATAGATGTATTCACTGCAAGTGACCCCAATATACCATTGAAGCCGTGTATTTAGGTATTAAATATGAGAGGAAACTGGAGAGAAACAATGGATATACCTATGTTATTCATTTAATTCATAAGTGATGATAATTTGAGATGGAATTTGATGAGTAAATTGTTTGTTAATTCATAAATGATGGTAATTTAATGAATAAAATATTTGTTATTAGATATTTTTTTTAATCTGTCAACTACTTTTAATTTTTTTTGAACGGTCAAGATTCAAGATTCTTTACTAAAACTGTAAAGAGGTACTGGGACTTGAAACTGTAAAGACCGACTGGGAAGGTGTGACGGTCAAATTTGAGGGGTGGGTTTGTTTTGAAGCTAGTTATTTTGGGTATTAAATATAGGAAACTGCAGAGAGACTGGTACACCTCTGTTATTCTGCTCATCCATAAATGATGACAATGGACTTCATTTTCTTAAAAGTTGTATTTCGTTTTGCTCCCCCGGCATCCAAAGTTGCTACGTGAAGTTGGCAGTGGATTAAAGTTGAGTTGGCAAAGTGCAGTAATGGGCACATTATTATGATTGCGTCATGGCCATCGGTTGCCGTGTAGAACAAACAACCATGGTGATTTCACTCCATTATTCCCGGACTCCCTCGTTCATTTCATTCCGACATCGATTCAAACTTTTCGATCTCATCTCTTCTTTGCGCTCTCGTCATGGGGGACACGATTTTTTTGTTAACGTGGAGGATTAAATAGTTGCTTAGTTTAAATTGAGGAAATAGTTTTTTTTGGGGTAAATTTGTACAGTTTTTTTAGTTGTATTTAGTTAGATTTTTTTGGAAGTTTTTACTGTAGGTTTTTACGATCTAATTTCTCTAAAATCTGGCTGGAATTTATTGAAATCACAAGTTTGATGGGTAACCCCTGCACAATCAAAGTGCCCTAGGGGTTTTTCAGGTGCTGAATCCATATATCAAGTGAAAAAACAAGTTTAAATAACACAAATCAAGAATTCACCTCAATTTTTTCCACCTAATCCAGAAAGTCCAAAAAGTCGCACTAAAGACAACTCCTTTTGAATAAAAATATTTTCGGAAGAAATCACATCAGAAGAATTAAGTTGACGCCTTTCGAACCAACCTATGTGGTTCATCATCAGGACAAGATGAAGAAACATGTCATAGCTGTAGGTTAAATTCGAATAAACTGCTTTTAAAACTTGAGTTTAAGTTGTTTAGTTTATAAAATTTAAGTATTTCGAGGTTTTCACGATGCCAAATTTATTTATGCATTCCAAAAAGTATTTTAAACAACAACAAAAAAATCACAATCTTGTTTGAAATTGTGTCACCCATTCTATAACAAAAATTATTTCTTTTAATTAAACTACATCCTAAATAATTATTTATGATTAGGTTTTTGCTAAATTAAATAAAGTAATTGTGAGTGAGATTAAAAGTTTTGTTATTTAAATTTAATTTTTATATTTAAAAATCTATTTTTTTCTCAATTGAGAACTTAAAATTACCATTTTCCAAATTTATCAAAATTACCCATTATAATTTGGTAAAAAAAAATAATAATTCCCTCACTAAATTAGACTTGTGAATATTCATCGGGGAAACTTACTTTGATGCAATTCTGAATATACATCAGACTTATGAATATACATTAGGTAGACTTACTTTGATGCATTGTGAATATACATAAGGGTATCCATATAGAGTCAAATGTTTTTGGTATCGTGTATCATAGACCTTTATAGTAATTGATGGCAATGTAAAGTTAAAACTACCTTTGTAGTCTCGAGGGTTATGCCATCTTTGTTCACACATTTTAATTGGTCGTTGGACAAGCTATTGAAAGGTTAGGTGACTCATCCCCTTCTCCTACTACATTGCGACTATATGCTTATGAGCTCATTTTACCATGCAGGAATTATTTTTACATGGTAGGTGAAAGAAAAATGTCTTACAATATTTAGGTTTTAGGTTTTACATTCAAAGAAATGCAATAGCAATGTATTTAATATGAAATAATTTACCTTATTTAAAAAAATAAATCACAATAAAAGTTGTTAAATAGATTATTTTTATTTAATTTGATTTAAAAAAAACAAAGAGATTAAGAAATATACCCTTTTTTTGTTATTTTAATAAAGTTTAATTTTACTCTTAAATTTATATGATGGATTAAAGTATGTATTGATTTACTTTGGATTGACCTTGGTTAATAGTCAATCATCCTTTTTCTTCCAAAGCATTACAGGACCTTGTCAAGGCTGCTCCTTATGGTTGATGCTCTATATTCTAATGGCAAAAACATTGGCATAGACATTGGAAAAGCAAATGCAATTCTGACTTCTGTCAAGAGTGAGCATATTGTAAGGAGTGAATCCATTAAATAGAGGGAGCATATTGTAAGGAGTAAATCCATTAAATCATTACTAATTTGTTGATGATAGTCTTTTTATTGTGGCGCGTCAATCACCACACTGAGTAGACTTACTACCATTATTGTGGCTTACTTGGATGCTTTGGAGGGTCTTATCAATAAACCAAAAAGCAAAATCTATGGATGCCATACCTCTCACTCTATTCTCCTTTAGATTACCAATGCTTTCGAGTTCTTCCTAATCACTCAATGAAAATTCATTAAATATCTTGGGGTGTTGATCACATTCTCATTCACCACTATTATGTACTAGAACCCAATTATTTGGAAGATTAAATATACAATGACTAGCTAGGGTTCTTAGTAAATATGCTCCTTGGGAACAAGTCCAACCTTTCATATCTATCTATCTATCTATCTATATATA
>APFE030725271.1:178433-236839 GCA_000404065.3 Pinus taeda
TAACCCTATTGGTGTGATGTAGTGCATAGTTAAAGAAAAAAAGCAAGAGATTCCTATGACAAGCAGGAGAAATCATAATAAAGCACCATCTAGTCAATTCGAAGAAAGTGAGAGATCCATACAACAAAGGTGAACTAGCAATTTGAGACCCATCTCTCACAAAGTAGGGCCTTGGGGTGAAGATAATGTGGTGTATCATCACAAGAAAACACAAGTGTTGAAAACAACAATTCACACTTGCAAAAGCTAACTGCGATGTTTAGATAGTCCATTTTGAACCTCAAAAGGATCACATTTATGGTTTTTGTGTAAGTATCAACCCAACTATCCAATCTTCCTTTTCATAGATTGCAGGCATTTGGTTGGGTAAGAATAAGACTATTTGCCTCTCAGAAGATAACATCATGGTAGATTGGCCTCTCTACCTCAATATTAATCTTGTGAGTTTCCACGCTTTGCTACGTGCTCAAGGAATTCACACTCTCTTCGACCCTTCCAACTAGGACCAAGGGGAGGAAGGACACTACAATGCATAAAAAATGGCTTCACCTACTAAAGGAGCTCATGGAACCTATAACCGGTTTGTACATATTTCTTTGATGGGAAACTCTCACGAACTAGACTATTATTGACTCACAATGATGGGGCCCAAATGGGGAATCTTACAATGTCAAAAAAGGTTATCATGTGCATTCTTGAAAGGAAAAGCCTCCCACAAAGCTTTGGGAAAGAGACCACCCACCTAAAATTATATTCTTATGTTGAATAATGGTGCATAATAAGATCTTAATGACATAGAATTTCCACAAGAGGTGCATTCAAGGGCTCACCAACTATGAATTATGCTAGAGTGAAAAAGGAACTAACTCACATTTATTTTGCAATATGGATTCACCTAGTAGGTATGGAATTATGCTTATAAGAATCATTGCATCCAAGTGGATATCCTTAAGGTTGGATGCAAATGATATTATCATGGAAAAATTCCTATGTATAGAGAATAAATAACAAGTCATTTATGGAAAGAATATGGAGTGTCATCCTAAGGCACATCTCATGGAAAATATGGATAACTAAAAATCATCCCCTTTTTGAAACAATTTTTTCTTTCCCAAGAAAATGGTAAGCTAAGCAAGAAATCTCCTTTGCAAAACCATCTGATACAAAATAATCATATCTTTACAACCCCTAACATATAGATAATGTTGAATTTCCACGATCTTGGGATCTAGGATAAAATATTAAAATATTTGACACTACCAAACCAAGAATCTCAACAAAGTTACTTTGCACAACGGAATATAAATAGAAGTAAATCACACATGCACAAGTATAGACATCTTTTTACAAAATATTGTAAAAATATGTACAACAACCTAATCTTTGTTATATTAAACCAACTAAATAATACAACAGTCTAGGGATCCCATGCAAGGGATACACAATTCAATGATAATCTCGCTCCAGTCTCTATATTGTATCTCGTCTTGTCGGTTCTTCACTTCCTTTCTGTTATCTAGCTGTCCCTTAGTCCATCAAGAGACAACACATAGAGTCTCTAGGAGGGTTGCCACCTATTATTGTTGCAAGTCACTTTTGCTTCAATGAACATGGGCTAATCCAATCTGCTCTTCGAGGCTAGCCAACACTTGAGCTCCAATCTGTCAATCTAGTAGCTTCTTTCATTCATCAAGGAGCTACACATTAGGCTGAATCCTTCACCCAACATTTAGTTGTCAAGCTCTCATTATGACTTCTTGTTAAGGACGACTTTGGGCCATCAAGATGCTGCCCTCCACCAGTCCAATGATGGCCAATACTCCACTATGAAATTTGATCCAAGGAGAGGCTTCTAACCACCAATTTAAGCCTTCCAATTGGCTCCCATAGGTTGCAAAAATTGTTCAAACATGGACCATCCACCTAGCATAAAAAAAATTAAAATACACCTATATATACCTTAGGCTGATGTGTCAATGTTGTAACTCATCATTGGTTAGGGAACCCACAATATATGTTACAGCCCTAAGCCACTCCAACAATCACCTAAAAACATGTGGCTTCCTTTCCTTTAGCTTCTGTTCTCATACATTGTAATCTTAACCTTTGTTATAACTTGTTAACCCTCTCCAAATGTCCTGTACAAACTTGCTCTATTCTAGGCACAAGCTACAGGCCTTACGACCCTCCCGAACAACCTCAAATGAGCTTGGACAAGTATATTTAGAAACCACAGGAATGTGGCCTAACAGAAGTGGAAAATAACGCCTTCAGCACACACAAACAACCCTAAAAAACTCACCTCCTCACACGGCCTTCTCCACTACATACTTGGACCTGTAATGAGAGACAAATAAACCTTAAACAATCCTCAAACCAACTCGTCCTTTTCTCCTGTACTTTGCGGCCACATATAGGTGTATTTCTATGCTTGAATTCACACTTGGATGTCCTAAATGAGCCTCACACACCTTCTATTTATACACTTTAGAAGGGTCAACGAATAGACATGTCTCTTAGCACATTCACACCAGGCCTACATAACTTATCTGCCAAAACTTCGTTTGTCAACTTAAAAAATTCATAACTCATCAAGGACATCTCTGATTTTGATTATTCTCAAAGTGTTGGATTCTCATCGCTATCCTATATCATCTCCTTCCATGATATGTCCAAAATTTTCCATGGTTTTGGCCCAAACATCGATGGGTGCAAAACCCCAACCTTGGGTTCCAAGCCAACAAGTGACTCTTATGTTTCTCTGGCCTCCAAACCTAAACCTTAGGGCTTGGAGTACCCCCAAGCTACTCAAAATCAATACTCCCTCTTAGCGAGGGAGGTACTTCCAAGACTAAGAAGTAACTCATCGTCATCATCACTTCTCGCAACACTCACCCAACTCTTGGCACTCACGACTGCAACAATCCCTGTAGTATGAACTATGCCTCTCTCGAAAGTGTCACTATTACTAGAAGCATCCTACTTCTTCTTATTCTCTTGTATCACTTTCCAATCCCTCCACGATTCCTTCTTGGTAGATGTGTAATCACCCTTTCTCCCCATTGACCACACGCTATTCTTGGGTTGCAAAGTCTCCCTCTAAACCTGCAAAATCCTACTAGAACTCGACTCCCTCTGAGCCTCTAGAATCTGGACCTTCTTCTCTGGAACCCATCTTGTGCCTCTTAAGCCTGCACATGCACCTTCTTCTTTAAAACCTGCACCTATTCCATCTGCTTCTTCTTCCCATGATCCATAGGCTTGTCCGTCAGCCTTTATAGATCATGCTCTCTAACTCTAAGCACAATACCTACGGAGCTAGAGTATCTAGGCTTGAGTCTTGCCTTCCCATCCTAGAACAAGACCTCAAACCCCTTATTCTTGATCATCGAGATAGATATCATGCTATATCTGAGTCTTGGTACAAACAATACATCGTGGACCCACATCACCCATCCTGTCTCCATCCTGAATGGCACCATTCTCGATCCTCGGATCTCCTTCTGACTCTTGTCGCTCAAGACCATGTGCAACTTCGAGTCCCATTCACCTAGAGTCTCGGAAGCCTCTTGTGTCCCTGTCATATGTTTTGACACACCACTATCCACCTACCATCCATCCTCATCGATAATACCCTGCAAGAAATGAGAGTTCATAACAAATTCCTCCTCCTCCAATCTTCTGGTGAGAGCATATATCTCATCAGAAGTGGAAACACCGGTGACTTTCTTCCCTTTCTTCTTCTCATCATCTCCCTTCTTCTTCATTAGACATCTTGACGAAAAATTACCCATCTTGCCACATTTAAAACACTTGACTTTACTCAAGTCCATATTCTACTTACCCTTCATTCATGCTGCAAGTGCCATGTCATCATCTGAAGAACTCTTCTTCGAATGAAGATCCTCATCTCGCAACTCCTCTTGAATGAAGTCATCCCACAACCTATTCCAGTTTGGAAAATTATCTCTGGAAACGATCCTATTGATGAAGGGCTTCCATTCCTCTATGAACCCTTTCAAAAAAAATGTCACCATATCTAAATCTGAAATAGTCACACTGACGACAAAAAACTCATATTTAACCTGAGACAATATCATCAGAGATAAATTCACTCCTTCACCCTATATCATCTTGGTGGACTTCAACTTATCCTCCAATACCAGTACCTAGTTCTTGTTCTTATTCTGGAACAAATTCTGAAGATCCATCCACATACCATGTGCAGTGTTCTTCCTAGACAAATGAGTTATTGAGGGATCCTTCACACCATCAAGGATGAGCAATCTTGCCCTCGTATCCAAATCCGTGTACACTTCCATCTCCTTTGGGTCAGTTGGCTTCTTGATGGCTTTCTTAGCAAACTCCCATATGCTGCTGACTTGCAAGACCAACTTGATCCTTTCCTTCCATGGACTATAGTTGGAAAACCCCTCCAACTCGTCCTTATATTGGAGACCAGCTTGCAACTTTGACATTGTAGTGAGCCCTTCACCTACAATGTGACCAAATCTCTCTTAAGTTGTATTTCGTTGTGCACTCTGATGATTCATTGTCTTCCAAAGTATCCCAGACATGCTTTGAAACCATGCTGAATTTCCATGATCTTGGGATGCTCTGACACTACCAAACCAAGAATCTCAACATAGATACTTTTCACAGTGGAATATAAATAGTAGTAAATCACACATGCACAAGTATAGACTATTTTTTACAAAATACTGTACAATTATGAACAACAAACTAATCCTCATTATATTAAACCAACTAAATAATACAATAGCCTAGGGCTCCCATATAAAGGATACAAGATGCAATGGCAATATCACTGCAGTCTCTATGGCGTATCTCATCATGTTGGTCCTTTGCTTCCATTATGCTCTCCAAATTCCCCTTAGTCCATCAAGAGACAACACATAGAGTCTCTAGGAGGGCTACCACCTATCATTGTTGGAAGTCACTTCTACTTCAATGAACATGGGATGATCCAATATAATCTTCTAGGCTAGACAACACCTGCGCTCCAATATGCCAATCTAGTAGCTTATTTTTTCCATCAAAGTGCTACACATTAGGCTCAATTCTTCACCCAACCATCAACTGTCAAGCTCTCATTATGAATGATTTTCAAAGGCTACATTGGGCCATCAACGCACTGCCCTCCACCAGTCCAATGATTCCTTATACTCCACTATGAAATCTTCTCCAAGGAGAGGATTCTAACCACCACGTTAAGCCTTCCAATTGGCTCCTACATTCTGCAACAATTGTCCAGCATGGACCATCCACCTAGGATCCAAACAACTCAAATACACTTATACATACCTTGAGCTTATGTGTCACTATTGTAGCTGATCACTAGTTAGGGCAGCCACAGTATATGTTAGCCCTAAACCACTCCAACAGTCACTTAAAACTTGAAACTTCATTTCCTTTAGCTCATGTTATCATACGCTTCCATATAAGCCTTTGTAATGGCCTATTAACCCTCTCCAAATTTCTTGTACATAGCTACTATATGTTGGGCACAAGCTATAGGCCTTATGACGCTCCCAAACAACCTCAAATGAGCTCAGACAAGCCTTCCTAGAAACCACAGGAATGCAGCCTAACATAATTGGAAAATACCACCTTAACCACACACAAAAATCCCTAACAAACTCACCTCCTAATGCGGATTTTTCTACTATAGACTCAAACCTGTAATGAGAGACAAATAACCCTTAAAAAGTCCTTAAATCAACTTGTCCTTTTCTCATGTCCTTCACTTCCATAGATAGGTGTATTTCTATGCTTGAATGCACACTTGAATGTCCTAAATGAGCCTCACACACCTTCTATTTATACAATTTAGGAGGGTAAACGAATAGAAATCTCTCTTAGCACATTCACACCAAGCCTACATGACTTATGTGCCAAAAATTCATTTGTCAACTTAAAAAATTCACAATTCATCAAGGACATCTCAGATTTTGATGATCCTTGAAGCGTTGGATTCTCCTCACTGTCCTCTATAATTTCCATCAATCACATGTCCAATATTGTCCATGGTTTTGGCCCAAACACTGATGGGTGAAAAACCACAACGTTGTGTTCCAAGCCCACAAGTGACTCTTGTGGTGCTCCAACCTCCAAATCATGAACCCTAGGGCTTGGAGTACCTCCCAAGCTACTAAAAAATCAATTGATAATAGGAGAAAAATTTGTTAGGGTGGCTTCTCTCATGGCTTTCTCCTAGAACCTTTATTACCAACAAGATGCAACAAAAGGATTAGTCCTAGCAACTATAAATGGGTGATAAATGGTTCAACGAATGGAGTATCAATAAGATGAGTTGTATTATATTGTTTAATGGTGTTGAAAAGGATAACTTAGATTAGGTAGGTTTAGTGATGGAGGTAGTTTATGAACATTAAGGACAAATAGTATTAGATTTTGCATCAGGGGTAGGAATTGCTTACTAAAAGTGGAGTTGTAGTAATCCTTGTCCTAAAGTGATTCATTGAGCTAAAAAAAAAAAGGTATTGTAAGGGAAGAAGTGATCAATGATTCGATGGTGATCTGTCATTCCTTCTGATTTAGAAATACTCTAACAAATCCAAATTTCAATAGAATCATTCAAAGAGATCCATATTCATGAACTCAACCTTAAAGCTACATCCTATTACCAATTTCTATGAGTTATTAACTCCAGAGCTTACTTTTCCATTAAGTGTAGGGTCAAAATGGGGGAAAGAATACTATGGTTAAAGGCAGGAGGGAGGAAATTCACATACATATGCCCCTTCCCCCATGATCCTGTGCAACATCAAGATGGTATATCTCTCCTAACAAGCCTATCATGTCATCAAGGAACATGAAAAAGGCTAGTTAAATTGTTTCATCAATGACCATTGCATATGCCAATACTTATGCCTCTCACACTGAAGATTGATACCTCAAAAATCATGTCTCCTATGACATGTGGGATGCATTGGTCTATAGAAGGATTATTTCTCATACTACCTAGCATTGAAGGCATCCTCAATGATTTGGATAATGGAACTTGGGATTAAATTGGATGGAATTTTCATTCCTACCTAGTTGAATATGTGGCTACACAAGCTCTACAAAATAGTTGCTCTCTCTATCAAAGGTTGGTGTAACAAACAAAACCCCTTAATGTCATATTAAGGATTTGGGGAATAATTATACTTGACCTTCAATGTACATTATGAAAATGGGGTTGTCCAAAAATATGCTTTTCTCCACCACCTAAAATCACAATTTCAATACCACCATTATCTTTTGCTCGCTAATAGCTTTCCAATGACATAAATTTCATCTCATTCTAAGCTATGGGCAGAAAGCTATGCCCATGTGAATTTTTCCCCTCGAGGTCCACATCATCATTCATACATACCACATGGATAACACATGGCTGATCATTGCCACATGTCACCCTACACTAATCGACATCCTTGGCCCACATGACACATTAGGGTTCACTATTTTGGCAACAATATTAAATTGTATCAGGGGTTTGATAGTTTGATATACCCAATATACTAACATGGCTAATATGCCAATACACTAATAGCCCAGATTGTCAATGTGTTGATATTATATATGGTTGGTATGGCATCAATATGGCCAAATGTCGATATTTCAGTATGACACTGGCCCTTGAATCCACTGGAATTTTGATATAGGCATAACCCTTTGGGTTCACCGAAATGTTGATACATCATTTTATCAACAAAAAATCTCATCAAAAAAATTATAAAGGGGAAAACCTCTACAGACACTAAAAGGTTGGTAGGTTGGTGGCCAACTCATATTTCCACCTCATCACTTTGTTATCCAATCATACCCCCCCACATGGAAAAGTTGACGTGTCTGACACGTGGCCCAACAAATGTGTTATCAGGATATTAGTGGATGTTTTAGGATGTGGAACTCCCAAACCACTAATATGCCAATATGATATCTCAACATGCCTCATTAATCATGGACAACTAATCACCACCTTTTACACATTATTTTGTTACATCTAGGAAAATGATGTCAAATACACATATTTTGCTATTTGAAAAAATATTGTCATCAATCCTTGAAGTATATGGAAGAAACATCTCTCAATGAAAGATAAAAATCTTAGCTTAATTCCTCAAAAAACACTATTTTAGGAGATAGTCGCAGGTTTCAACATTATGGCCTGCAATGACACAGTTTGCATATCTAATGCCTTGCGTCAACACTACACCTTACTGCACATAAGGTGAGTTGATCTTTTAACACGGGTTAAAAATAAAAAGGGTTGCGAAGATTCTATTCTAGAAGCTTCTTGGAGGTGTCTTTCCAATCGGTGAAGATCTAGATTCGAATCCCTGCTTAAGTGGTTCTCATCCTTACCATAGTGGATCCCATCCCTTCCATTGTGGATATAATCCCTACTTAAGTGAATCCCAAACTTCTACATCCTTGGCCTATAAATACAACACACTCAAAAGGAAAAAGGGTTGGATTTTGAACTCTTTAAATATACTTTCACTCTGCTAAAGTATCCATTAAAGGCTTTTGAATGCAGGGTTTGAATTGAGGACTATTGGGAGGAAGCTATTGACATCAAGGAAATGGTTATAACTATCTCCTTTCCTTATTAATACAAACTATATTTCTTTCCCACATACATTGTCTCATTGTAGGAATGCTTGTAATGGAACTCCTTGATCACTCATTTAGAATATGTTGATTATTTTAATATCAAATGATTTTATTAGTTTTTTGTTGGTGATATTGCAGGTTTTGGATTTGGGGATCAAAGGCAGAATGAGAGCTACAATAAACAACAAATGAGTGAGGACAAACTTTATATTACCAGGTATGTCCATGTTTACATTTTCAACAATATTTTAGGGAAATATTGTATATTTTTGTGTGCTTTGTTCTATTGTTTGGTTTCCAAGCCTAGGAAGATTTCTCTTGTCTACAAGAGAAATTTTTCTATCAACAAAATTGGCGACCATAGTAGAGAATGGATTACTTTTAGATGATATTCCTTGTTTTCGTAAGTGAAATCTAAGTCTCTAGCGAACCCTATTTGACTATAAAACCCCATATCTTTTAGATCTTTTGAAAGGTTTTTTGTTTTTTGTTTTTTTGTTTTTTGTTTTTAAGTTTTCTCGAATTTCATGTCAGTCGCACTCTGTTGTGGGAGACAGTGCATCTAATCACACTATGTTATTTTGTAAGTTGTGACTATCCATGTTCATTGCATTGGTATGTAATGAATATCAATGTCGGTCCTGGAAAATTGAAAAATTATTATGGTTTTTCCCTATTTCATTTGAGATCTATCTTTTGCTAAGGTTTTGAGTATGTTCTTGATTTGTTATAGGTCGAACACTTCAATTTTGTTTTGTTTAGCTATCTTATTGTGGATTTTTTTTTTTTTTATTTTTTTTTTTTGTGAAAACCATTGTCAATACTTTGATTTTATTATTTATATTTCTTCAGTGAAAGATCTATAATCCCTTGGTTTGAACAATCAAATATTTAGAGCCCCCCTTTCTTTATTTCTGTAATTATTTTCAAGGTTTTATTATTAGGTTTTTGTGAAAAGTTTCCATTTTCATTCCTTTGAAGTAATTAGTTTTTATTTGTTAATTAAAGTATTTATGGTCTTCTTCTGCATTTGAATTACTTTGCCAATTTTATTTTTTTGTAATTTTTTAAGAAAATAGTTCTTATTCCTTTCCATAGAATATCTATTTTTCAAAAAGAAAAATCTTGTATTGTAGTTCATTGGTGAAGTATTTTTTAGCTTTCATTTTAAAGCCAAGAATGATGTATCCTACAATTTCTTTGATTTCTATTAAAAGAGTAGTTCATGTTTCTTGCTTTAAATGTTACACTTATTTCTTTTCTTGAAACCTCTGACTCCTTACTGTAGTTAGTATTCATTGAATTGAAAAGGATTACATTTTCATATTCACTACATTAGATTTGGAGTCGACTCATAATATCATTGGTTTCATCTCCATGGACTGCCTTGAGTTAAAAAAAAACTTAAAATTAATAAAATAAATTAGAATTTTTATACTTCTATGGTAGCTACACCCACAATAGCTTAAGTGTAGGGCTTTGGAATAGGTTTTGAAGTAAATGCTCCAAAGTTGCAAACAAGCATAAAACGTGTGATATGGAGTGAAATTCATTTACTACATCATGTTTCTTGGAAGCCCCTCTTACACAGGAGTCAAGCATGAGGTCATATTGGAACCAATGAAGTAATTTATCATGCTTCGCAGGTTACAATGGCGTTCATATTTCACACATTACAAATGGTGTCAAAAGACAATTGGGGGTCACTTGAGAGGACTACCTCATTTTGAGGGATCTCTCAAGGGGATTTTAGGCTTTGGTGCCTTGAGTTTGCTTGCATATATGAGTATTGATTATTCCCCTAGTCCAGGTTGTTGTAGGTGGTGAACTTAGTTACCATAATCCTAGGGCTATTACACAAGGTGATGAGAAGGGGAGAGTCCTTGCTATACCTAGGACAAACATTAGCTTGACTCACTTGGGCCTTCTTAGAGGTCACTTCACCATACGTGAGGATACTTGTACCAAGTTTGGACCGTTAAGCAGGTTGTTAGTGTAACTAGCTCCACCCACTCTATCTCTAGCCACTTTTCATATTGATTTCATGATGTTGGACTTCATCACCAACTAGTGTGGTCACTATGAAAAGGTTGTTTGTGTGGTTTGCTTCAATAGATTTTTTAGTGTGTGTTGTTTTTTTTTGTTTAGCAGACCTTACGTTGAGTCTAATGGAAACAATTATGGAGTTTTCCAATCAAGGAAACCTTTTTCATGGGGATCATAGTCATTTTTCTTGCTTTGGAAATATTGGTCATCCTTACATGGCCACATTGTCCCTTCCAAAATTCATGATAGGTTTATCGATATGGTTTTTTTCAACTTCGTTGGTCCTAAATACTCAAGTTGAACCACTGATCTAGATGGATATTGATGGCCACCCACCTTTTCCACTTGGATCCTCACCATTGTTTCTTTTAGTTTTTGAGTTTCTTTAATTGTAGCACAATTTACTATTTTTGGCACTTATTCTAGTTGTGACCTTCTGGAGTCATTTTTAGGCACTAAACGACCTTTTTTTTTTTTTGGAAATGGGAAAACATGAATGTTTAATTGACATTTTCAGTTGAAAGTTGTAGTCCTCAGATAGATATTTCTAATGAGGTATCGTATGTGTCAAAAAAAGGTCATATGCCAAACCCCAAGAAGTTGATGTATTAATTTACCGTAACATGGTCCACAATTTTGGCACTTCATCTCCTAGGGTTGGGTTTTTGGATGTTTATGGTTTTACATTATTTCTCAATAATAAATAGGATTTTGACCTCATTGTAACATAGTTCATAGGCATGTAGCCACCACATATCTTCTCACGGATAAGTTACCATCGCAGGAGATAGTTTATTTCCATTTTATATGTAAACATATTTAAGTTCTTTGATATTAATGAAATGAAGTTTTATTTCTACTACATCTCTGTGTGTATGGTTATATCTATATTTTGTTTCATTCATGTATAAGTCCGAATCAGTGGTATCAGAGCAGTCTGCTCTTTTTTGTTTTCTTTGAATGTCCCTAACGAGGTTAGGGTATAAGGAGTTAGGGTTCAAATTTGGTTGAACCTTTGCAAGACTAGCCTCGCAAACCCTAACGACCTCCCATGGTGAAAGAAAAGAAAGATGAGGGGGCAGGAGATTTTTTCAAAATATTGTTCGAAGAATCCCTCGAGTGATAGAGGAAAGCGATGATGGATAACTTTTCCTAGATCCTTGGGTGGCTACCCACAGGGGACACATCTTCAACCAACAACCACTCTGGATGCACCACTCCATTTAAGGTACAAGCCAACTTTGAAATCCTCATATTTGAAGGCAAGATAGATGCAGATGCCATAGATAAATGACTAATCTGTTAGAAGGATATTTTTCGATTCATGATTTTTCCAATAGGGAAAAGATTGTTTTTTCACTCCTCAAATTTATCCCCACGTCAAGGACTGGTGGGAAACCTATTATGAGAAGAGGGACAAGTGGGAACCCTCACTATTTTCAGCTTCACCCTCTTGGAATTCTTTTCAAGAAACTATTAAGGAGAAGTATTACCTTATCAGGAGCTATGAAGATAAATACATAAAGTGGACCACGCTGTGGAAGGGAAGGGACTAAGATGTGCTAGAGTTCACAAATATTTTTCACATCCTTCGCACAAAGTTGGGTATCAAGGATTCTGAGCAGAATTTGGTACTCAAGTACCGCGACTATCTACAAAAGTACATCTAGGATGAGATGGAGTTTTTGGACATCTCCTTGCTCGACACCACCTATCAATACATTATCGAGATAGAGAAAAAAATTAAATATGAGAAGCGAGACTTTGGATCTATGAATACAAAGCAAGGGAAAGGCGCTTTGAAATCGCAGAGTAAAGGAAAATCCAAGGCGGGGCGACCCGAGTCAACCCACCGAAGCCATAATCAAATAAAAACACCAAGAAGACAAAGAAGGACATGGGAAAATGGTGTGAGTTCCATAAGAGCCCCACTCATAATAAAAGTGAGTGTAGGCCAAGTAGTCGTTGGTGGCTAAGTTGGAGGCTTCCAAATCAGATGCATGTTCTGACTATGAGTCAGAACCTGACAAGGAGAATGAAAAAGGGAAGCATAGTATTGCAATGGAGCATAGTGCCACCATTTCCACCACCAAGATCCAAAATATTGAGCTCGAAGATCCATAGTAGGGGGAGCGTCAATTCCACTCCCAGATGTGGGTGAAGGGTTCTCCATTATAGTTCATTGACAATAGAGGGAGCCAAAAGAACCTCATTTTAGCAGAGGTCATGAAGCATCTAGGCCTACCGACCACAACACACCCACAACTATACACCATCTGGTGGCTTCACCGAGGAAGAGATCTTTGCATTAGCCAACAATGACACCTTCGCTACAACATCAAGCCCTTCACAGATGAGGTACTATGTGATGTTGCTCCTCTTTAAGTTTGTGATGTATTCTCAAGCCAACCATACCTGTGGAAGCATCCTGTTGTGTATGAGTCTAGGCCTTATACTATTATTATTGCTTTGGGAAATAAATTATATAGGATACCAGAGGCAGCATCACTTACTACCATCTCTTTGATCTCTATGAAGCCATGTGGTAAAATCATTTCCCAAACTAGGAAATTTTTCTTCCTTATGATTCACCCACAGGGAAAGAGGAAGATTGTGGCCACATATAAGGCCTCTTGACAGGGCTCTTCTACATGACAATAACAAATGGACAAGGTTGTGGAGGAGTACAGGTACATCTTCGCCTCTCCCACAGGGGTACCCCTACGCTGTCATGTCAAGCACTCCATCAATCTAAACTCGGGTTCTCTGCTACCCAACGGACCAGTCTATTGACACTATATTCTAGAGAATGATGAAATCAAGAGGCAGATTCAAGAGCTGTTACAAAAAGGGCACATTAGGCCAAGTTCATCACCTCGTGGGAGCTCAATCATGTTGGTACAGAAGAAGGATGGGACCTGTAGAATCTGTATTGATTATCAGGCACTGAATAATATCACTGTAGGTATCCAATCCTTCAGATTGATGACCTTCTGGACTAGCTCAAGGGGGTCACATATTTCAGCAAGATTGACTTGAAGTCCGATTATCACCAGATACCAATGTACCAATAAAACCCTCCAATGTGTGGAAGTTTTACTTCAAATCCAAGGAGGGACTTTTTGAATGACTTGTCATGCCTTTTGGGTTAATGCATGCCCCTGCAACCTTCATGAGGCTGATGGACGACATCTTGTGACCCTTCACCAATTCATTTGTGGTAGTGCGATACCCCAAGGGCATTTTTGGGGCTAAAATCCCATGTTTGAGTTAAATTTTGTAATAAAATGGTAAAGTCTCCGCATTTTGTGGTCGCAAAGCGCAAAGGTGTTATGTGTCATAAAGGGTAGTTCGCCCTTAGTTTTATAAAGTAAAGTCAACAGTAAGATTTCTACCCATGGTCTGCAGACCATGGGATTGTATAGAAAGAGCTAAGCTCTAAGTAGTTTTAGGGACATAGAATGATGCATAATGTAAGAGAGTTGTAGCTCTAAAGTAAGAAGTCTATGTCTTGGGTCATAGCGTAGGTAGAGGCTCATAGCGTAGGTAGAGGCTCTGCAGCTGAGTGCACAGAGGCCTAAGGTAGAAGTCCGTAGCTGAGTGCGCGGACCCCTGCAGTTGTGTGCACAGGGCGGACAGAGTTTGTAAACACTTGGAAGATATCAATAAAGAGAAATATTTGGTAATTCCCGTGTCTTTGTTCTATTATTGCATCTTGATATGTTATGTATGAATTTACTTTATTATGCTTATGTGATGTGCCAATGAATGCAATTAAGTTGAATAATTGAACACAATTACGATTATCTATTTACACGGTGTTAACTATAATTATTTGATATGATAAGCGAGTCACTTAGATTAATTAGGGAATTTGCACGACACACTACCATAGCAGCGTGGAAGTACTTGAGCAGTGGGTTAGGACTATGCAAAGGTTGATCGTACCCTTTCGCAGAGGTATTAAAGGCTAGAATAGAGGGCTAGTCTTGCAAGCCCTAGAGCGAAGAAACTTGCACAAAGGTAGGGATAAAGGGAATCAAACAACATCACAACAATCTCAGGGTGCGGAAACTTGGTTCCAACATCCACCCATACTGCTTCGAGTGAGACTTCGGTCCGCGCTCCGCGGATTGATGCCGAAAGGGTGAGTAGCGTAGGGATTTGTTTGGCTAATTAACGTTGAACCTAGGTCAGGCCCCCTCAAGCCAAAAAATGTTTCAGTTGCAGGGACCAGAATCTACATAAGAGATGTGTGATGTCGTATCACTGGAATCCAACTAAGAAGGAGATCAGAGACTAGTTGGATAGAAAGGTCCACGAATTTGCAGAGTATGAGAGAAAAAACCCGCGACTGACAAGGGAACAATGGTTGGATAGATACCTGTATATAGAGATCCATGAGATATTTTTCTTCTCCTTCCCAATTGAGCTATACGAGTGCATCACAAAGCTAGTAGATAACTAAGGAAGGTGGAAACTTGACGGTCCTATTGTTTGGACCCTGGAGCTAATACATAAATTAGAAGCATCTGAGGACAAGATCACCTACGCTGTCAATCATTGGCTTAATCGTGTCATAGGAGGATTTGTGACGGAATTCGCGGTCGACACCTCAATCAGCTACAGCGAGGTGGAGCAACACTTTTTCAAAGGTCCGAGAGGTAAGTATGTGAAATCTTGAATACTTGGATTAAAATGCTATTGTGCGAAAAATGAGTTATGCAGCTACCTTGATGTTAGGAACTACGCGAAGCGAAAAAACTTACAGAAACGAAGGACGAAAAGGTCCGGAGTATAGTCCATTGATTTCACAACTGCGAGGTGACGAGGAAGGGATAACGAAGGTTTCTCCACAAAGTGCTATTCAGTTAATAAGACAAGGATTCTCATGAATACCACCTCTACCCACAACACCTCCAACTTCACCGCCATCACCTCCAACTTCACCCGTACCAACTCCGCCCACACCGCCTCCAACTTCATTGCCATCACCTTGAACTTCACCTGTACCACCTCCACCTCCACCATAGTTCAGTATGGAAAATGAAGTGAAGCTGCCTTTGTTCAAAGGCTTGGGAAATGAGGACCCAACCAATTCTGGTTCATTGTGAAAGATGTATGGGAAGCTCAAGGTGTTACAGATGATCATATAAAGAAGGCGACATTGGTTAGTGCCTTGCAAGATCGCGCACTAACTTGGTATATCATGTACTCGAATGATAAAACCTGAATGCTGGAGTGGAAGACATCCAGACAATATTGAATAAAGAGTTCAATAGGCCTAAATATGAGGCACAGTCGATTTTGGGATTCAGGGAGATCGTGATGCAACCAGGTGAGATGCCTTGGTAACTAGATCAGAGGTTGAAATGTACAATCCATGAAGCCAACATGAATTTCATAGATGGACAACATCGTGAGTGGTTTGTGGCTTCGCTACTGCCACACTTAAGGGTCACACTATCATAGCAGAAGATAACAACTCAGGCGGAGACCTTGGAGATTGCGATGATATTGTATGAAACTCCGATGCAAGATCCAAACTTGAGGGCTCAACAGATCCATGCGCAGCTGAAGAATCTATGCCTTGAGATGAAAAGTTTGAAGCAGGATAGGACAGTTCGACCAGAGGCGTGCAAGGAGGTATGGTGCTTGAAATGCAAGAGTCAGGGGCATGACAAGGACCATTGCTCGGTATTTGCGAACTATATTGCAGGAGGACAACCGATTCCTTTAAGGCCAGAAGCTCAAGTAGGACCTAGTGCAGGGCCTGCCTTGTGGTGTGCTATATGTCAGGTAGCATGAAAACATGCCATGAATAACTATCATTTGTTGCAAAAGTTTGTACAGACACCACAACAACTGTTCTGCAACTTTTGTAGGTCGTTAGGGCATGATGAGTGTAATTGCAGGAGTTATGAATTGATGATGGATAAAACTCCTGTTTATAGGGTTCAGAACAAAACGCAACCCCTGACTAGAGCACAGAGATGGCGCGGAGAGGATTTCAGAGGCGTGGAAGAGGTCGAGGCGGAGGAGGACCTGGTAGAGGCCGGGGATAGTTAATTTGCTACAGTTGTGGAGGACCAGGACACTATGCCCACAATTGCACCAATCCAACACATCCGTTGTGCAAGTATTGCACGCTGTTTGATCATGAAATGGAATATTGTCTTACGATGATAGCAAGGACACGTGATAAAGGGGCACTACCACCTCTGCTGACTCAAAACTTGCAGATGATGAAGTATGAGCTGCGTGAAGAGGATCCGAACATAAATATAGTGCTCATAAGTGGAATCGTGACGGGAGATGACAAGGGAAAAAAGCCAGAAGATAGTATGTGGGTTCACAAAGATCCAGAAAAGGAGGCTGAGTTTGATTTGGAGTTTTTACATGAAACCTTCATGGAAGCTAAGAAGAGCTTCGCTGAGGCCTCCACCTTAGGAAGCAAGGATAAGCCTGAGTAGGAGATGGACCCCTCTATGCTCACAAATTTCCTAGAAACTTGCATGAAGCTACTATGCGATATTAAGGCTATGAAAGGGTTACAAGAGATCATCAATAGATGCATTGGAACCATGCTGGGTGAGCCGCGCGTGGTATGAAATATTGACAAACATAAAACGAGGACGAGACGAGAGATGAAGCTAACCTTGAAAATAGGAGAGTAGGAAATGGATCAGGTTATTTTGGACCCGGGGTCAGACGTGAATGTCCTACCAAAGCGGACTTGGGAATGGATGGGGAGACCCGCACTGCAATGGTCTTCGATTTAGCTATGGATGGTGAATCAACAGAAGATCATCCCCATGGGACGACTGCAGGGGGTCACTGTGGATATTGAAGGTGCGAGCGCGCTAGCTGACTTTGAAGTAATACAGATAGTGGATGACAACAATCCCTATCCTGTGCTCCTGGGAATTGACTGGGCTACTGATATGAACGGGGTAATCAATCTAAAGTTACGAAAGATGATATTTGAGAAGAAATCGTTGCGTGTCATAATACCCCTCGATTTGACTGAAGGATTGTGCTATATGGAACCAGTCGACGATTATGAGAGTGATGACGATTTGGACTGTATCTATAAGATAACAGCACGAGACCAAGATTGGTTGAACCCCACCACAGATGGATGGATTACATGGGATCGTGAGATTTTGTGCATTCCGGACTCTGATGAAGAAATAGAACGCTGGCAGAATCAGTTACATGAAGTAACTACGCTGAATTGAAACATGACGACCTCATCGCTGCATTGTGTTTCCTCAGAGGTAAGAGATATGCCTACTTATGATGGCCTGAATGAGGTAGATATATTTTTGAATGCATTCGAAAGAGAGGTACTAGAAAAGCAGTGCTTCCAGGCATTCGACTGGGCACTACGTGCTACACCCATAAGATGGTGAGGTACGCATAAAGGAAACTTTGATGTTTGGCACAAATGTAGAAGGATGATGAGAACATGATTTGGGAAGCCTAAGATGCGAATGGTAGATAAGTATGATGGGCAGGATGACCCGCGTGCGCATTTGGCCAAATGGACCTAGGCTTATGGAGAAAAGCCCCAATCTGAGTGGGTGCACTTATTCTATCATACCCTGGATGTGGTCCCAATGAATTGGTATGTATAAATATAGCTCCACCACGGGACAAGCTGATGGGATATCCTGCACGAAGGGTTCATGATGACATTCAGTTTTGAGGATAGGTTTGACATTATTGATGAAGTGTTACAAGAAGTGAAAGCAATGATCTTTAGGATACCGCAAGATCCTTTAGACTTGATTCAACCTGAATGGGCTACTCAGCTGAGTCACACGCTAAAATGTTATAATGTAATTTTTGAAGAAGAGGATGAGGATCCGTAGAAGATTAATATTCTGGAAACATAAGGTCACCGCAAGGTTAAAGGACCATAGGTTGAGAACCCTGCTATAACTGCACTGTTGAAAATGAAACAAGTAAACATTGGTATGGAGGCAAAACCCAAATTCGCGAATATTGGAGACTAATGGGATGACGCAATGGTGGATAAGGTTGCTGAATTGCTCCATGAATATTAGGATTTATTCCCTACCAAGTTTACATATTTGAAGGGGATAATCGAGGACCTAGGTATGATGAAGATTACATTGAAACCCGACGCAAAGCCAGTTAAGAAAATACCTTACCATCTCAATCCAAAATATAAGGAGAAGGTCTGCTTAGAGCTAGACAATATGCTCACGACATGTATCATTGAGCCTGAGGAAGAATCTGACTAGGTAAGCCCAATGGTGGTATAGGAGAAAAAGCAGAAGTATGAAATAAGGATATGCATGAATCTCAGAAAGCTAAATGATGCTTGCGTACATGATCCTTTCTCAAATATATTCACTGATGAAGTGTTGGATAATGTAGGTGGCTAGGAAGCATATTCCTTCATTGATGGGTTCTCGGGATACCACCAAATCAAAATCACGCTAGAGGATAGGAGCAAGACAACCTTCGTGATTGAGTGGGGTTGTTTTCAGTACACTGTAATGTCGCTTGGATTGAAGAATGTGCCTGTGATCTTCTCACGTGTAGTTGTTGCTACATTCAAGGAATTTATTCATAAGTTTTGGAGGTATATTTTGATGACTGAACTGTATTTGGGCTAGTTAAACGCCATGTAGCGAGCTTGCAGCTGATGCTGGATACCTGTCGAAGATACCAGATCGTGCTCAATCTCAAGAAGTGTCTATTTTGTGTTCCTTTGGGGAACCTGTTGGGGCATGTGGTTTGCAGATAGGGACATATGGTAAATCCTACAAAGATAGTGCTGATATTGGACTTGGAAGCACCAAGGAGTGTGAAGTAGTTGTGCGCTACCCTGAGACATACGGGATATTACAAAAAGTTTATCAAGGGCTAGGCCCAGATCACTGCGCCTATGGAGAAATTATTGAAGAAGGATGTCACGTTCTGTTGGAACGATGACTATAAGAAGAGCTTGGATATATTGAAAGAAAAGATGGTCATTGCACCGATCCTAGTCTTCCCGGATTGGAAGAAAGAGTTTCATGTACATGTCAATGCGTCATGTATAGCACTGGGAGTAGTACTGACACAGGCTGGTGGAGAAGGCTTGGACCATCCTATCATGTTCACAAGCCGAAGATTATCCAAAGTGGAGAAGAACTATTCCACCATTGAGCGCGAACAGCTAACTATGGTGTATGCACTCCAGAAGTATAGGAACTACTTTCTGGGATGCCATTTTAAGATGTATACGGATCACTCCGCATTGAAGTACCTGGTTAATAATCCTGTGTTGGGGGGTAGAATCTGTAGGTGTCTCTTATTGTTCCAAGAGTATGATTTTGAAGTCGTTGTGAAGCCTGGACAACTGAACGCGGGACCAGACCATCTGTCACACATCGAAACAGGGGATGAACCCACTAACTTGGAAGAAGTATTGTGTGACGCATAGCTATTTGCAGTGCGCGTTGCGGATGGTCATTTTGAGGATATAATACATTTCCTAATGACAAGAACTGCTCTGGAAGGATACACTGTCCAACAAAAGAAGGAATTAGTGGTGCGCGCGACATATTTCTCTATCATTGCTAGGCATATGTACAAGATGGAGACTGATGAGATATTACAATGGTATATACTTGAGTTCGAAAGAAGAAACATCCTTGTGGATGCTAATTGGGGTGCGGCAAGAGGAAATTATGTAGGAAGAGCAACCGCGAAGAAGATTCTACACGCAGGGCTATGGTGCCCAACCCTCCATCAGGACTCAAAAGCATATTACAAGGCATGTGATTTGTGTTAAAGGTCTGGTAGACCATCGTGGAGGGATGAGATGCCTTTGAATCCACAGGTGATGTTGCAACCCTTTAAGAAATGGGCGATAGATTTCATGGGACCCATTCAGCCCCAAGGAAAGACAGAAGCAAGGTACATTATCGCTGGGATGGAGTATTTGACTCCTTGGGTGGAGGCACAACCTGTGAAGGATTTCACGGGTGCGACCACTTTAAAGTTCCCCTTTGAGCACATAGTGATGTGATTTGATTGTCCAAAGATCTTGATGAGTGATCCCGGTACGCACTTCCTGAATGAGACGATTAGTGCACTAATGAAGGAATTTCAGGGATATCACCAGAAGAGCACACCTTATCACCCGTAGGCTAATGGGATAGTGGACCGTTCAACAAAGTGCTCAAAAACATGCTGACCAAGGTTTGTAATGCTCAGTGAAGTGATTGGGATCTACACATCCTGCAGTATTGTGGGCTTATCGAACGACCTACAAGAAGATGACTGGACAAACCCCTTTTAGGCTTGTCTATGGTGTTGAAACAGTAATGCCTACGTAGTATATTGTTCCTAGTCTGTGCATAGAAGCACTCACAAGTATGACAGATCACAGAGCCCTAGAGGAAAGTCTCACACAGCTAGATGAACTGGAGGAAGGAAGAGTTTTAGCTAGATTTCACCAACAGGTCCAAAAACAATGCAAAAAGGCATGACATGGTCGACATATTAAATTTCGCAGGTAAATGACCTAGTTTTGTTATATGATAGTAAGTTTGATAAATTTCTAGGGAAGTTTAGGATGCACTGGTTAGGGCCTTATGTCATTAAGGAAATTACCGATGGAGGAGCGGTACAACTAGTTAAATTGAATGTAGAACCCTTCCTAGGAAAGGTGAATGGCAGTCGCTTGAAGCCATACACTGGCGGTCCGACCATGTGACTAAATGAAGGTATCATAGTCTTAGTTCTCCAGGTAGCTGGAAGGAGGCGTGGGACTATAAAATACACTACTCGGGTTGGGGAGCTATGCGATTGGAGGATAGCGAGAACCAAGGAAGTGTCACTGTGTCCACGACAGCGTGGAGGTAGCTGCGCTACCCTGGAAGAAATCGCACAGGTCATCCGAAAAGTGACTGTTATGGTCACTGTTCATGAAACGACGATAGAAGTGAGGCCAAATGGAGTAGGTGACCAACATTTAAGATGAAATTTATGGCGTAGATCCTTGAAAATCTGTCGCCAATCCAACATTAATGAACCGATTTGGGGGGAACAGTTGGATTTGAATTCAAAATGCCCTATAAATTACAAATGGTTGTCTAGCAAGAAACACTTGGCATTTTGAGTATTCAGTTGTTGAGCAATGAGACACCTATGGACCCAGAGTTCTTCAAGGCTCTCAAATAGACTTCTGCATTTGCAAACTTTCCTGGGACATCGTGAACACTGATAGAGAGTGTTATGTCAACACCCCCAAAAGTTATCAATACAGAGTAAGTAGTAGAAGAGGTAACATAAGAAATGGAAAAATAGGCAGAAGTAGCTGCCCCCGAAGTAGCTGCTCCAGAAGTAGCTGAAGTATTGGCAGAGGTCCCTAAGTCACCAAGAACACTGAGACCAAAGCCAACCCCAACCAAGGAAACTGGAAAGGACAAGAAGGGAAAGTAGCCTACCATACCGGTGCATGCATCGCCAAGGAGAAACCCACCAAAGGCCACTGCATAGGATAAAGGCAAGGCTATAAACCTAGAAGTGGAGGAGGAAGATATCAAAGACATCTCGATAGACAATGAGGATGTGGGAATGGAAGTAGAGGAGGTTGAAGCCTAGGGTGCGAACCCTATTACATGGTTGTCAGAGTATGTCCCTCCATGCAAGCCTAAGTCCAAGATACTAAAGGACATTGATGAGAGTAAGACTCCCCTGCAAACCCATCTCCTGCTGGACAAAATTGTCTTCATCAATCCGTGCCTGGCGCAAGTGTTGATATTGAAGCTAGAAGACTAGGACTTGGAGAACATGAAAAGTTCCCACACCTGGCGACCGAGCAGCTAATGCGCCACATCATAGACACAAATATGGGGATGACCACATTCAAGCTATGAAAGTGGCTAAAGGGAGTAGAGAAGGCAGGGTTTCTCAACCTACTCCGGGTGCCGCACTATAACCGCACCCCGGTGATAGTTTTGGTCATCAAGTAGCTGCTGTGCTTGGTGCATGATGGATGTCTATGGCTGGAGGAGCTGATACCCATCACGGATAGGTTAATTCACTGAATAACAGGCCTATCATATACAGGTGAGAATTCGGCAATGATTTTCGGCAGTAAGTAGGCTCTTGCAGAGTCAATGAGGGAGAAAATCAAGCTGGTGAAGAAGCCACGCGGGTGCGCTATCTCCAGCATTTGCGACCCCGCTATGAAGGTAGCAATGTAGATCCTTGAGGGAAGGTGATGAAGAAGTTCAGTTCCGATGAGATGCTGGCACCTATCGTCGTGCTCGCACAACAGTGCATGGAAGGAGTCTAGTTTAGCTGGTCGGACTACCTTCACGAAGAGTTCCTGGTGAATTACCGCAAAGTGCAAGAGCTCAGAAAGACATTCCACTATGCGTGGCTCTTGCTGTCGATTGTGCTAGTAGTGTGGGAGCTACCAGAGGATAGTTAGTTCCCTTCGGTTGCACCAAACCTCCCTGAAGCAACAAAGTACACTTCGCTATGGGTGACCAAGGATGCACAACGAGTTCGGGACAACAAGATCTTCTTGATCTTTATGGAAATGAATATTAGGATGGCCATCAATAGCAAGCCATGATTGTCGCACACTAGGTACGCTAACCTATAGTTCTATGCCAAGTTCAAACCCGGTTTCCATCAAGTCTCCATCAAGGCACAGAAGGACCTTGCGCAGAAGTGGTACAACTTTCAGTATCTAGCCATAGATGATGCCATTGATGTGGTGCTTGATCAATGGTTAGCAGAGTGGTGCAGTATGACGGACTTAGCGGTGGGTGGAAGAAAGTCTGCTACATAGAAGTAGAAGGAGGAGGCCAAGCTAAAGATAGCACAATTGGTCGAGAAGAGTAAAAAGGAGGCCATTGAAAAGGCCCAGGCAGAGTAGGCAGGAAAACAGATAGATGGCACAGAACGGGGCTCTGACAAAGGTGCGCGGTCACCTTCACCTGAGACTGAAGAGGAAGACACAAAGCAGCACGGTGCAGACCCTCAAGAGACGTCTACCCACATTAAGTGCTTGAGAAGGCTGGAAAAGGGATGGTCTAGAAAGAAATACAAGGTAGCCAAGACCTTGCTGGACACTATCACATTGACAAAGGGCGACTTACATGATATCGGTGACACAGTCAAAGATGTCACCGCAGAGGCCCTGTAGCAATTTGAACAACAACAACAAATCATCCTAGGGGCCATCCAAACTGAGTTGCAGGAGTTGTAGACCCACGCGCCGTAGGCTAGTACGGTGTCAATCAACCTGGCTATTGGCACTTCAAAGGCTGCTGATATGTTGCACACAAAGGCTTCCATTGTGATAGTGCTACTAGATGGAGCACTGACCATGGAAAATGAGGTTGACAGGCCCACTGTCAACACCTTAAATGGAGTTGGGCTAAAATTGGTAGCACTTCTGTGCGAAGCACTCCACCTCTTGTAGGATGGAGTTATTGCAGAACTAAGGGCTCGAGAGCACCGCATCCTCCAGGTGATCAACAAACAATAGATCAACAATGAAAAGATGGCCCTATAGAGAAATGTTGCCATTGCCACTGAGACAGAGGTAACCAACAAGAGCAAGAAGATTATGCAGGTCATTGAGGAGGCATGCAGAATGGTCCCAGAGTTGGCCATTCTAGAGGAGGAGTCAGTCGAGGTGCGCATCCGCAAATTGGCCACAGGGGTGCATGCCACTTAGAATGAGATGGTGCAGGTTCAACTATAGTTGAACTTGCAGATTACAGAGCTATAGTTGAGGGCCCAACCTTCAACACCACTAGAGGTAAAGGCACAACGGGTGGCTGCTGTCACAGAAGTAGTCGTGGCGGTGGAGAGTGTAGTAGCCAACTGCACGTAGTTGTTCGAGCAATCATTTGAGGTCCTAACAAGCTTGCAGGAGGAACCAAATATACAGAGGCTGGAGGTGAAAGCGTGCGAGCTACAACAGTGCTACGATGAAGTTAAGGGCACCATGTGAACCGTCGTGCTGACACAAAGGCTAGCGATGTTGTAGGAGGCCAAGTAGCTGAAGGAGCAGGTGGACGCAGTGCTACACAAGGAAGCAGTGCTAAAGGCATGACTAAAGCCCTAGGTGGAGGAAGCTTACGTAGTCACAGGAAATACTGAAGGCAAGCTTGCGACTCTGCAAGTGACACAACAAAAGCTTCAGGCTAATAGCGCAGGAGCAGTGACCAAGCAGACAGTGGAAGACGTGAAGCAGGCAACAAATCAGTGCACGACCGAGGTTGCAATCATACGGGTCGAGTTGGATGAGCTCCATGCAAAGATCTTCACACCTACCGAATGACTCGAGGGTGAGTCACAATGTTTGTGTTGGGGGTCTGTTGGGAGCGAGATCCCCTAAGGGTAGTTTTGGGGCTAAAAGCCCATGTTTGAATTAAATTTTCTAATAAAATGGTAAAGTATCTGCATTTTGTGGTTGCGGAGCGCAAAGGTTTTATGTGTCATAAAGGGTAGTTCACCCTTAGTTTTGTCAAGTAAAGTTGGCTGTAAGAGTTCTACCCATGGTCCGTATAAAAAGAGCTAAGATCTAAGTAGTTTTAGGGACATAGAATGATGGATAATGTAAGAGAGTCATAGCTCTGAAGTAAGAAGTCTAAGTCTTGGGTCATAGCATAGGTAGAGGCTCTGCAACTAAGTGCGCAGAGGCTTAGGGTAGAAATCCGCAGATGAGTGCACAGACCCCTGCAGTTGTGTGCGCAGGGTAGACATAGTTTTTAAAAACTTGGAAGATATCAATAAAGAGAAATATTCAACAATTCCTGTGTCTTTGTTATGTTATTGCATCTTGATATGTTATGTATGAATTTCCTTTATTATGCTTAGGTGATGCGGGAATGAATGCAAGTAGGTGTTAACTATAATTATTTGATCAAATAAGAAAATTACTTAGATTAATTGGGGAATATGCACGACATGCTACCATAACAATGTGAAAGTACTTGAGCAGCAGGTTAGGACTGCGCAAAGGGAAATCGTACCCTTTCGCGGAGGTATTAAAGGTTGGAATAGAGGGCTAGTCTTGCAAGCCCTAGAGCGAAGAAACCTGTGCAATGGCAAGGATAGATGGAATCAAATGACATCACAACCATCTCAGGGTACAAAAACTTGGTTCTAGCATCCCCCCATACTACTTTTGGTGAGACTTCGATCTACGCTCCACAAGCTGATGCTGAAAGAGCCAGTAGTGTAGGGGTTTGTTTGGCTAATTAACGATGAACCTAGGTTAGGCCCCCTCAAGCCAACAAGTATCTAGAGAACATCTTGATCTTCAACCAGAGTTGGGAAGAGCACCCCAACCATATTCGATAGGTCCTCCAAACCCTACAACAACACAAATTGTGTGCCAATCTAGAGAAATGCACTTTGGTACGACCCAAGTTTAATACCTCGGGTACATGATTAATGAGAGGGGTGTACATGTGGACCTATCCAAGATACAAGTTATTTGGGATTGGCCAACCCAACCACTCTAATAGAGCTCCACAATGTTCTAGGTCTTGCTAATTACTATTGCAGGTTCGTGTTGGGGTTTTCTCATATCACTTGGCCTTTGAGTCAATTCACCAAGGGCGGAGTGAAATCAATTTTATTTTTTTCTAAATCCTAATAGAAGGAATTTTCTGAGTTGAAGCATCACCTTTTCTCTGCACCAATGCTCACATTAGCAGACCTGAAACAAACATTTGAAATTGAGACAGATTCCTCTCACTATGCTATTAGCGCAGTTCTTACTTAGTAGGGGCATCCAGTAGCATATCACAATGAGACACTTTCAAACATAGTCTTAAAGTATCCCACCTATGATAAGGAGATGTATTCTATTGTGGAGGCTTGCTATTAATGGAAGCATTATATTCTAGGGAAGGAAACAATCATTCACACATACCACTAACCCCTACAGTTCATACAGACACAAGGGAAGCTGTAGAATGATTTTCATAACAAATGGTCCACACACCTACAATAGTTCCATTTGAATAATAAGTACAAGAAGGGAAACACTGATAATGTTGTAGATTGCCTCAGCTGACCACCGGTCATGGTGCTGACCACTGTGCTCAACTCTTGTGGACACGAGACTTTAGGGTGGCTGCATCTTTACAAGAGTGATACAAAACTTGACAACACATACAGGATGCTCTTGAAAGGAAAGAAAGTTCCATATTTTCACCTCCAAGGTGCACTATTATGCCACTTGGGACACCTCTATGTTCCTTCAAGTGATTGTGCCAAGATGATTTGGGAGGTACACTACAGTCGGGTTGCTGGACATTTTGGAGCAAAGGAAATAGTGGGAGTGCTATAAGTATTTTTATTGGTTGAGCCTTCGACATGATGTTGGGAAGTACATCAGATCATACACTACTTGCGCCATTTCCAAACTGACCATCAAAAAGCAAGGCCTATATACTCCTTTGCCTACTCCCAACTGGCCTTGGGAATCTGTATCCATGGATTACATGTCGGGCCTTCCTTCTACTAAGCATGGAAATGACCGTGTTTTTGTGGTCATAGATAGGTTCTCTAATATGGCTATTCTGGCAGTCTGTAAGAAGAGTATCACAACAGAGGCCACTACTAAGCTCTTCTTTGAATGAGTGTGGGTACACTTTGGAATCCCACAGTCCATTATCTCATATTGGGACAATAGGTTCTTGAGTACATTTTGGTTAAGCCTATGGCCGATGTTGGATACCAAGCTCACTAAGTCCACAACCTTCCACCCACAAACTTTTTGTCAAATAGAAGTCGTAAATAGGATGATTGTGCAGATTCTTTGCATGTACAAATTGAAGCATCCATGCACATGGGATGAGAGAATCCCCTATGTCCAACACAACTACAATAGAGCTCTCCATAGCTCAACTGCCAAAAACCCCTTTCAGGTGAGGTTGGGATTGCAACCACTATGTCCCATTGATGTGGCCATACCATTTGTAGCTACTCAGGCAGATTCAAATTATGTCCAGTTTGAGGTTAATAGGGCTAAAATCTTCATTTAGCATATTCAACAAATCCTCCAGCTAGTCCCTGACATATTGCATATATTAAATTTTGAAGTACAAATAGCAACATGATTAACACTAGGTGCCACACAAGTTCCAGACGGGTGACAAAGTTTAGTTACATTTGCAGAAGGAGCGCCTTGCTGGGGCCCACCAAAAGCTTCACTCACTTCGATATGGGCCTTACTCCATCACTAAGGTTGTAGGAGATAATTATTTCAAGCTCAACATTCCACCATTCTTTGGCCTACATCAAGTATTCAATGTGGACTGAATGCAGCCATACTTTCCCCCATTGCTAGACACATCAAACATTTCTGAGTAGCTAACACCAACAAATCTCAACCCAAGCTATATCGAGCAGGACACAACTGATAGGATCATGGATACACATACCAAGAACACTCATCAATAGAGGATCTAGTTATATCGAGTTGTTAAAGCAGGTCAATTCCTACACCAAGGACGGTGGCTTACTAGGGACCAAGTTCAACAGGAAGTTTCCCCATCTCACGAAGGCATTCAACGCAATGGGGACCATTGCTTCGTAAGGAGGGAGGACTGATCCAGGTGGATATTGGTGGTCATCCATCTATTCCCCTTGGATCCCCACCATTATTCTTTTAGTTTTTCATTTTTCTTAATTGTAGCACAATTTACTATTTTTGGCAGTTTTTTGGGCCTTGAACTTCGGAAGCCGTTTTAAAGCCCTAAACGACCTTTTTTGGGTAAATGGGAAAACATGAATATTTAAATCAAATTTTCATTTGGAAGTTTTAGTCCTTATATAGATATTTCTAACAAGGTGTCATGCATGTCAAATGAAGATTGTATGCCAACATTACGACCCCGTGAAGTTGATGTATCAATTTACCCCAACAAGGCCCATAGTTTTGGTGCATCTTCCAGGGTTAGGTTTTTGGATGTTTATGGATTTCCATTGTTTATCAATAATAAATAGGCCTTTGAGTTTCATTATAACATAGTTTAGAGCCATGTAGCCACCACATCGCTTCTCAGAGATAAACTACCATCACTGGAGCTAGTTTATTTCCATTCTGTATGTAAGCATATTTTAGCTGTTTGATATTAATGAAATGAATTTTTATCTTTTCTGCATCTCTGTGTGTATGGTTATATCTTTATTTTTTTGCATTCCCATATAAGTCTGGATCATCCACCTCAACCATGTTCTCCACCTCAACAACACTAACCTCATGTCTTCTTCCCTTTCTTCTTCTTCGCCTGGTGAAAGTATTAATAATTATAACCAGGAAGCTAAGAATAAGAAGAAAAGGAAGAAGAACAAGAAGCATAATAAGAAAGAAGGAAACCAATCAAACATTGATGTGAGTGTCGATAATGTTGAAGAACCCTCCAACATACATTAAAAGCTTAAATTCCCTTGCAATCTTTGTAAGTGTGGCCACCTTCTTATCAATTGTCCTAGTATTCCTAAAGTCTCAAAAGTGTGGTCTAGGGATTCTCATCAACTTAATGTTGGTCCATCAACTAGTGATTATAAGGTTCTACGGAAAATGGGTAAGTTAGGTTTCCTTATAGGTTATGAAAAGGGATTCATCAAACTCACCTTTTCCCTCATATGGATGAAGCCTCCAAATTGTTGGAAAACCTTACTATTTCTCTACAACAACTTCTAACTAGTTACTATAAGTTTCCCCCAAACCCACCATTGGTTGATGAAGTGGTCGAATCGATTCCATCTTCATTCGATCCCACTCTCGCCTTAGAGAGTGAAGTTAATATCACTCAATTTCATCTTGTTGATTCATGTCTTCCTCAACAAGGTGGAATTTCTCTTGTTCCCATGGAACCCCGTCAAAGTACTGAGGTCATTTCCTTTGATTGGATTAGATTGACAAAGAATCCTCCCTCTTCTTGCATCCCTTTCCAAATCATTATGAAGGCTTGTGATAAGAACATATATAGAACTATTTTATATGAAGATGCTTATGTTATAATTTTATCCTCAACTTCTTGGCAAGCTTTGAGTTCCCCTTAGCTTGTTTCTTTTACTCAAAATCTATTGCCTTTTAATAGAACAAGGAATGAACCTTTAGGGATTTTCTTTAGTTGCCCATTACCTTGGAAGGAAAACTATATATATTAATGTTATGGTAGTCCAAATCCCTCTGGATTTCAATATACTCCTTGGGTGAGACTATGTCTATTCCATGAATGCTATCACGTCCACACTATTTCCTATGATGTATTTCCCTCATAATGGGAACATTGTGATTATTGACCAAATTTTGTTTGTTGAACTTGATATGACTTCCAACCATCCAACCTCCCTCAATATTCCCTATACATAAGTAGTATCCACCACAACACAGGTTAATTATGTGGAAACTTGTCCCATGCCTTCACTTACTGATGAAAAAGAGCCTCTCACTATATTATCGACTTCTTTTGACTTAGATTTGACAGCTGACATGACGAACCCTTCAATGGTGACATTAGAGCCTGATATTCCTACTCCTATTGAGTCATTTGACATGTATTCCTTCTAGATAATTGTTCTGCCATCTGATGAAGACCTCTTAGAAGCCATGATCGAGGTGTGTCCCTTGGCATGAATTCCTTCCATCGTTTTTTCCTCTTTGAATCCGTGATCAATATCATTATGAGCATAGTTCCTTTTGTGTGTCAAGCTCATTAAAAAAATGAAACAAATTGCATGATCATAGTTCCTTCCTTGTGTGAAGCTCGTTAAAAATAAACACATATCTCTCTCCATAAAGTTTGTGGGGCATGTTCCTCTAGTCATCATGCTGGAATTAAGACACTAGACTCTATCATTATGTTAGGGGAACGATACCAACATTAAAGCATAGTTTTCTCTCTATTTCAAGCTTGTGTAAAAATGAATCCTATTTCATGCATAGTTTTTTTTCCGTTTCAAGTGTGTGTAAAAAATAAAACTATCTCAAGCACAATTTTCTCTTATTGAGAAATCAAGGGAAACGAGATTAGGGTGATTTCTCCTACTTTGATAGTTTCATGTGATGTTATTTTACTTAACTTGATGTACTTGTAATTAACTTCTTCTTTCCCTTGATTATTGTTTTTTTCTTATCATCAAACACCTATCAAACTATGAAGATTAATGAGACAAAAGGACCAAAAATATAGGTTGTTAGCCAGGGCTAAAACCTCTCCTCTTGAGAGGAAAACCCACAAGAATTATTATCTTCTTATAGAATATTCAAATGATGAATTCCAAAACCTAATCCCCTTGGAAAATACCTCTCCGAGACCAAGTCAACTTCTTTTATGAGCCTTCTCTTCCACAAATTCAACCTAAGTCAAACTTGCTTCACACTTCAAATTTTGACCTCTACTTCAGCTTTTTCGTCACTACTTCAAGTTTGCAATTTTGGACCTCTACAGCAAAAACCATAACTCACACATGTAGGAAAATATGGTGAAATTATCCATCTCACTCCTTCGCTTGGATTGTTATTTCCTCCTTAGAAATTTGGCTTGCAAACTTGATCTCTTTGACACTAAAATTGGCTCCTTGATGTGACTGCAATTTGGTCTTGCTACAACTAGAAGATGCCCTAATTATCTTCATACATGTGGCAGGAATAGCCCAAAATAGTCTAAAAATTTGGTCTTATCTTCTCTTCCTTCTCCTCTTCTTTTCTCTTCTGCTTGGTCTCTTTCTTGTTCTTAAACGATCTTCTTGGATGAGCTTCAAATGAGTTCAAGTGCCTCAAATATATAGGCTTATAGGAAGCCCTAAATAGGTCGACATGACATCTCATATAGGCCAACTTGTTGAATGCAGGCTGACTTGGTCTTGGAGGGACTTTCTGACACAAGTTTTACTTACATAAATTCTTCTTACATGATACAAGATTCCAAAGAGGGTCTTTTACATATGACAATGACTTTTTGACTCCTAGACTTTATGACAGCCCTAGAATCATACAATGGGTTCTTGAACTATAAATAAATTGACCTTGAGAATGAAACCCATGCTAAAAAATAACAATAACAATTTTTTCTTTTTCTCTTTAGGTCAGGTACCTGAAATCATGATTACATGAGACATTATGAAGACTGAACCTAGTTACATTTCCCAATACTCACTCTTAACTAGGGAGGTTTTCATAATACATACATGGTCCATGGACATTCTCATACTGATGAGTCAAATTTGTAAGCTATCTTATAAGCTATCTTATCAATTTATATTAGTGCATCTCATCACATTAACCAACATTGTCATATAGAAAGGTCTTGACTAACAATTTTATCTCTCCACTATATTAGAGCACAATTCTAGGGAGACAATGACTAATAGACATCTTCATCATTGTATCTCAAGGAAAATACCCCATCCAAATGTTCACAAGTTATGTCCTTTTAGGACCATTCCCATCTTGTATTTACACATCCTCATGGAATTTCTTCTTCGACTACTCTTACCTATTGGATTCCCTACCTCATCCTCAAAGAGTACCAGTACCACTCTCATATGCTTACCCAATCCTCCATTATTTCATCATAAATAAGACAAGAATGATGTGTCTATCTCTCCTTCTCAACTAGGGAGGATATACTCATTCCTATGAAAGGAATATACCGAAGCTCCCTCCTAACTAGGTACTTGCCCAAGCTCCCTCTTAACGAGGGATTTATTTACAAAAGTAGCTATATGCTCTTTGGTGGATATCATGGTACTATCAGATTCTTTTAAGGCTCATCCTTTCTTTATCATCATGTCATGGATAAACTTCAACTTCTTTATCATGGAGCCTTCTTCTTCCATAACTTCTTTGTAGGGCATCGACCGTCTTCTACATCACTCCCCTTCAATGAAACATAATATTGAACCAATAGTCATGTCATCCTTCTCTTCATCAGAAAGTGACCTTCTTGTCATCATATGGATATCCTTGATACTTATACATTTTCTAATTCATGTTTCTTTCAGGATCTTCCATCCAATATTATGTGTACTAGTTGTAGATGAATTTCTACAACACTCTTTCGGTCACCCTATTACAACCCAACCAGATGCTTTCTTTCAAAAAATAAAAAATGAACATCAAATCAACATTACCTATTTATTATGGCCCTTTGTCATGACATCTACTTCTTGCAACAACAACATCCTTTTGCATATTGTATGAATCCATCTCCAGGACATACATTACCAAGGTTCTCATTCTTAAACATACATATTAGGGTCTTCATACGTTTTCCATGGAGAAGTCATAGCTAATCCTTCTTGTTATTAGATGTTGATTAGTTATCTTATCTTATGTGACTATATATACATATTTCAGGAACTCTTATTTCACCTTTCTTCACATATTTCTTCCTCAAGATCTTCTATATATAGTTCCTCCATCATAGGATCCATAGTTTCCAACCAACTCATATTCTTCATGAGGTCATTCATGTCATCATGTAGAAGATTTCAAGGCACATTGTATTCATCCCTTCATGTATCATACATAAGGAAGAGTTCCTTTTTTCTTTCATCATGTTTATGAGATAGAGCATTTTAACAATTCTATCTGTAACTATACAGGGTAGTTTATAAGGATTTACTATTTTTCCTATATATAGTGTTGTGTTGAAGGTGGTGGACCCACCAACATGTTAGGGGATCTCCCCAGTAAGAAGTCCCAACTAGACCTCAGACTGTTTGGTGTAGGATTCCTGACAGTGGGTTGTACGATATTGCCTTGACCGGGGTTGCACCCAGAGGCACGTAAGATGTCCTTATTGGTAGCAAGGGTGTGAAATGAGCAACAAGCCAAGGAGGGTGCATGAATGGTTCTAACACATTGAAGGTGGAGTGAGTGTACCCCTTAGAAACCTATGGGAACATGCAACTTGGAAGGGAACACATGATAAAAGATGCATCACAAACTGGAAGGCAAGCGAACCAACAATCCAAAGGGATGGTTAAACCAATAACACATCTCGGTAAGATTCATAAATAAATATACATAAATAGTCTATACATACATGCGTAAGAAAACATATACATATATCATTAGAGTAACCAAGATAACTGAAATACAATAAAAACATATGCATGAAATGTGCTAGCCTTGTTATATTAAGAAGAGAAAGTTCCAAACATACTGTACAACCATGAAAAGCCACTAGTCCTGATAACAAAACGTTACAGTCATGACCGCCTGCTCCTCCAAAGAGATATAATAGCTCTCACTGTGGAGAAGCCAAGGCTCATTACAATACTCTACAAGATTTCTCTAAGATACTCCTATCGGAAGCTTGGCTTCCCAAAAGCCCATACAATGAGTGATGAGGTTCTATAAATACCAAAGGGTGGGGTGACCCTTAACATTCCCCTTTGTGACTCTTCACCTACCCTCATGAATCTTCACCTACTACATGACTGTTACATTCAACTATTGACATTTGGACTTTCTCTTTACAAGATGTTACATACAACCTGCACATGTACCCATGTGAGACAAAATAGGCTTGAGCAAGCCATGCAACCTATCACTAACACACAGACAATTATGGTAGGACCAACTCTTCGACATCCTTGTGATGATCGGTGGTGGCGAACTGATGCCAATCTTGGTTGTCCGTGATGGTGTCTGTGTGCTCAATGGTGACATCCTGCTAAAAGCGAACTCTTGCCTCCATTTCATCTGGGTACACTATTATGGCTCCCCTATCCAACTCATCTGATAACATGAAAATCATCATCTTGTGTGCAGCTGGACTAGAAACATGCTGATGCATATTATCTGTGCTGACCTCCAAGTGTGTGTTGGTGACCATGCACATCAACTTGTTGAAATACATGTTCAGCTCCAGTCGGACTTGCTTCCTATCTTCGTGTCAGTAAGTGTGCCAAATGGGTGGGATCGCATGCGTGCGCATAATGAAATCCATGGTCCTGAATTCCCTTGCATGTGATCGATAGCACTTCTCACCCTGTCTGCTCCATGCCAGCTACTAGATGGGTCCATAATCTATATGGGCGCAATTTCATCAATCTATGCATGTTGTCCCTCCTACTGTACCTGTTCTTGTTGCAACTACTTCTCTCATCTATGCAGCTCCTGTTCTTCCTTGAGTTTTCACTTCAGCACTTGAAACTCCTTCTTTGTTTCTCTCTCTACCTCTGCGTGATTCACTTGTCATGCCGTCACCTCACAGCCTCAATCTCCAAAGATGCTTTCATCACAAGTGGATTTGCTTGAACTTGCAACTTTTCTCTGCCTCTGCGCTGTCAACAACCTTCCTCTTGCCTTTGCCGCATGCAGGTATGCTACCTTCGTTTGCTACTGATGGTGCTACTCGCTATGGTGTTGCTTCCATTTCATTTTAATATCCTTATCTATGAACAACTTGATGTCTTCATAGATAGGCAAGTTCATAGACACTTGATCGACGACATCCCTAGTTGCACTCTCAACGGTGTCTTTCACTCTGCTCTCCTGGAAGCCAATGTACCTATGCTGCTGAGAGGCAGACGAACACCTGTGATACCTGGAGACATAGAAACACTCTTGGCAAGAAATCTGTCAGTTAAAAAACCAAAACAAACTGGAGGATTGACATGCAACATTCCTGTGTGATTGATTATGCAATTTTCACCCAGAGGCTGGGAGACTGACTTCCAAAATTGCACAAGGCATAGTTCGGGCTGTCGGGAGGCTAACTGACTTTTGGAGCTAAGAAATGCATAGTCCAGCCTGGCTTGCTGAGGACTGAAACTATGTAATCCACAATTTCAATCAATAGTGACATGAAAACCAACAAACTGCATTGCACAATTTCTGGGGTCAACAAGGCATTATCTCCCATAATTGTGCAATGCAAGCCTGGAGGCCAGTGTTGGGCCAAACTTGTGTAGTTTTTGGAGGGAAGGCAGAGCCTTCTCTTCTAGTAAGGTGCAATGCTAGCCAGGCAAGGCAAGGTCCCGACCAAAGTAGCCCAGACCCGTCGACGGACGACTGAAAACATGAGAAGTATAAATGCATGGTGATACTGAGTGTAAATAAGAGTGAATGATCATGCATGCACACAGTAAGTGCAGGATTCAAAAAATTGGAAAGCATGCGTGTGTGTGAAGCAAGTTGCTGCAATGACAATCGTTAGTGCAAAAACAATGTCATGCATGTGACAACAGTGAGATGCAAACGAAAACTGAAATGGTGATTCTACAAGCAAACATACATCAAAACGATAGCAAGCCCTCTTTGAAATCAAGCAAGCAACACTTACACAAAGTGAAACAAAACTGGCGATAGAAATGCAACATAAGATATGAGAAGTAGACTTACCCTGAAACAACTAAGCTGAAATTGCCGAAGACCCCTGAATGTGATGTGGGATGTCAGAGCTGTAAGATTGATGTGAGGAATGAGCTCTACAACATCCAGTTCATGAGTTTTGATAAGATTGAGGTTATGACACACATGCCACAAATATAGGAAAAATCAACACTTGGCGAGAGGTTTCTACAATGATCTTTGCATGTAACCTACAACTCCTAAAAATAGATCCCTAAATCAAGGAATGCCTTTTGCATGTTGGATTTTTCTATTTAAGGAAAAACATCTGGTGCATGCAAATCAATTTTGCTCAGTCCTAGAGGGATCCGGTCAACTTGAAGGCATATGCAACAACCTGCAAGACTGGGAGAGGGTTTGCGCAATTTCTGGGCTAACCTGGGCTGGCTGTTCCTGAGGGATTGCGCAATTTTTGGGGTCACCAGGTGACTACTACCCAGAATTGTGCAATTTATGGGCTGAGATGTAGTGTTGGTTTAGATTGCTCAGTTTTCTCAAGGAAGCCTATCTGACTGCATTGCGAAAATTCTGAGCCCAGCACGTTGCCCAGTAGATTTGTGCAATTTCTAGAGGGAAGATTGGTTCCCATCCATAATTGTGTAATTTTCTGAGGGAGCTGCTTAGCCAACAACTAGCTTAAGTCTAGAATGATAACTTGTGAAGGGAGTGAAGCAAACTGACATGTAGAGGATGGAAAGCCACTGAAAAATGGACGAAGCTTATGTACTTGACAGTGTAAGACATGCTGCTAGAAAGGTTTGTAGGGAGGCTCGAAAACAAAGCTAAGGAAAAATTTTGGAGCATGGTTGTAGCCACTAAAAGATATTGTCAGTGAAATTTTTAGGGGCTAATATTCACAAGTGGTCTAATTTTCCATCCTTTTTCTAAAAAAGAGATTCGTTAATTTCCATTTTTTCTAAAAATGTTTCACCCAAAATTTATAGTATAAAATTATTTTACCTTAAAAATTGCTAAAATTTTATATGGAGACTATATAAAATTATTATAAATTTGAATATTTTTATAGAAATGCCATGAAATTTTTTATAGATGGCATATCACGGACTAGCAAGATTCGCCAAGGTTTCTGAACGTTAAGCTAAATTTCCATCCTTCAAATTTTCCTTGAGTATTATAGGTGACTATTCTGGTTTGAAAATTCATACATATAGAATGTAGGCAAATATTCAATAAAAGAACATGTAGTTTACTATTGAAACCGGTAATTTTTAAATAATTTCATCCTTTTAATCATATATATGTAAAAAATAGATGAATTTGTAATTAATTAGAGAATATTTTTCTCAAAAAATGTCCAAAAAATAGCTTATTTGTGAAATTGCGCCCCTAAAATTTTCCCTGCAATCATATGATGAAATGAATTTATCTATATACTACCAAATATATACATACCTCTTCCTTCATGTGGTCATCTAGACATTCTTCTAGCAACTTACTTTCCTTTCCTTGTAACTTACTTTCCGTTGTTTTGTATTTTTGTGTTTGTTTTGGGGGTTTCTGTTTTTTGATGTCTAAGAATATACAATCTATGAGAAACTTACATGGATCTAATTAGTTTTTTTAAAGGAAGGATAGGTTCCTAAGTTAGTCTAATCGCCTAAAAATGGACCAAGAATCATTTTTAACTAGTTAGGACCTAATAAGAGAAACAAAGCATCTACCTTATCTACCATTTAGTCCTAATCCATGGATCTAATTCTTACAACCAAAAGTAATACTGATGCAGAAGGTAATTCAATTATTACATTCATTTACCCATTCGACCATTCAATTTTGGAACATGATAGAATCAATCCCCTTGAAATGATTTTTTGGAATGTCAAGTGATGCAACTAAGAAATGACCTGAAAATGGAAAAGAAAAGATGACATATTATAAAACTGACAATATGCTGAGTAGGCTCAATCACTGCATGAATTAGATATTCAACCAATTAAGTTAGAATTTTCATTATTTCGAAATGGTTTTGAGAACATCTATTAATACAGAAAATTGATAGTTCTATGCTAAGAAAATGAGTAATCAAAATAGTAAGAAGCTAAGCAACTATGTATTCTCATTTCTTCATTTTTCATTCAGTATTTTCTCATACAATATCTCAAAAGAATAAGACTTGCACAGTTGTGATTTTTATCTTACACTATTGGTTACGGCTGAAATGAAACAAAACTAGAGAAAATGGACTTACAGAAAACAGAGTAATAGAAATGAAAATGAAAACAACAAGTGAAAAACCTCCTTCAGTGTAGGGGCCCTCTGCAACTGATGTGGCTGGATGACATCTAATTAAAGATGCACTTTTGAACCACCATTGACATAATAAAGTTTGTATATTAACAAAATGAAGTCTGAACAAAGTTTTTAACAAAAAGCCTGTAATCCCTTCTAGCTTCCAACCACTTCTCGGTCTCATTTATCTGATATTTATAGAAAAACAACATAATTATCTAAGAGAAAATCTTGTTACAGGTGGCTTGATCCAAATCTATCATGACTGTTTATAGAAAGACATGCTACAAATGGCTTAATTTGAATTGTAATGAGACTGTTAAACTTCTTGAACAGCTACAGGTGGCTTGATCTGCATTAACTCCTCAACTTCTGATCAGCTACAAGTGGTTTAATCCACATTAACTCTTCAACAGAACTGTTAGACTCTTGATTAACTATGAAATATCAAGAGTCCTACTGCTACTAGATAACATATTTGATTCCATCTTTGACCATGACTTTAGGCATGCTTTTCTGTCGATCTGGATTGAGTGAGTAGGATAGAATCCATGTAGAGATGATTCTGGAGATGCCCATGTGGCCCAATTCTTCATTTGACACTTGTAACTTGCCAAAACATGAGAGTAGCTATGGAACCCACAGTTAGATATAGAATAGGCCGTGTTCTGTATCTAATTTGAAAAAATCTATTAAAAAAGAAAGAACATGAAAATATAATATGATGATCATTTTTATTCTTTCCAAAGACAAAAATCTAGCATTTGTCATTGACTGGATCTATAGTCTTGCGAGAAATCAAGAGAAAAAGGTGAGAGAAAATGTCAAGGGGAATGTAATTTTGAGGTTCAACATACACCCACTGCAAAATCATTGCATGTCCTCATGCAATTTTCCAAAAATGCGAGTTCTTCTTTTCTAATGCATTTGCTCAGACACTTCTACTAGTACATCCAATTTTCTTCTTTTGTTCTTCTTTGAAGTGACTGTCATTCTGGGTTTCCTCATAAGAAGCTTGTATTTGAGGTTTATGAATGTTCTGTTCAAACTTCTATTCTTTCTTTTCAACTTCCTATTTTTCTTATACCACAGTCCTAGATGCAGAATGGTATTATCATGAATAGCCTTGTCCAATTTACTTTGTTCCCTTAAGGTTTCATTCTCCTTTTTGATATGTCTGTTCAATATCTCTAATTCATAAATTTCCTATTTGAGAGAGTCAATTAGAGGTTCTTGTGGATTGACAAAGGGTTTTGGATTCATTGAGGCACTTTTCTTCTCCATTGATTTTATATAATCATATATTTGTTGTTGTACTGGGTCTATGCGAGGAGATCTTCTGCTTGGGCTACCTTCAAAATGATGGTTAGGAGAATTTTGAGGACTGTGTGTAGAAGAGATATTAACAGGAGAAGTTTCTGGGGTTTCCTCTTCTAAGTTTATGAACTCTGTCCCTTTTGACGGTGTTTTCTTTGCCAACCCTCAGAGTCTAGAGCTTCTTCTAGGTAGTGGATGACTTAAATTTTCTTTCTCTATGATCTTTTCCTCTTTTATTATCTTTCCTCTTGCTCTGATTTGTTTCCTGATTTCTGTCATCTCTTCAGATATTAATTTTTCATCGTCTTTCTATGATGAAGACTCAGGTTTGTCTTTATTGGTTATACCAATCTTCTTTCTTCTTCTTTTTCTAACGTTATCTTCTTTGGGTGACTCTGGTGCTTCTTGAAAATGATTTCTAATGAGGAAATCCTCCCAGGTATCTCCTATGCCTTTTAAATGAAACTCAATCAGTATCTTTATCAACCCATGATGGTACATGGTTATTTCTATGAACTCTATTTTCTTCTGCACATTTGAGGTCATCATTCTTAAACTATTTAGTAGGAAGAAAGGAAGATTGATTTCTCCATTTTCTAGGAAATTCATTAGTAAACGTATATGGTAGACATACATGCATCAGAATCTCCCCTCACAAGTGATAAATTTCTATAATATCAAAAGCATGCTCCTCCATTTTCTTTTAAGAGCTGAAATGGGAATTCCTTTCTAAAAACAGAGACATCCAGATGTGGGTTCCTGAGGATTATTTTCCATGATTCACTGTGGAATTCCTTGTTTTTGAACCATATTTCACCATGTCTTGGAAGTTTTGTAGCCTTTGTTATGAACGATTCTGTTACTGCAAAATTAATATCTCCAATTTCTACCTCTATACCATCAAAAGATCTAGAAAAATATTTTGTGATCTCTTTATGAAAACCATCAAATTTTCGATGAATTTGAGCCATCTAGCCTTCTGCAACATTTCCTTGAGCTGTGGGTATCCTTCCATATATTTTGCTCCTACCAGTTCTAAACTGACAATGAGTCCCATGTCTTCTACTTTGCAAAATTCCTTAACCTTTAGAATTATCCTTCCTGGTTTATGAAATGGATTGACTACGAGTATGGTGAATGTATAAATTCCCACTGTAGATCACCTGGTAATGCAATGTACTAAAGAAAAACACTTTATTTAACTTCTACAAACAATTGAGTGGAAGCTTAATTGAACATGAGCAACATCAAGCAAGAACAAATATAACTGAGAATGATAAGTAATCAAACATAACACAAAATATATATCACTGGGGAAAGCACCAGCCTAAAACCCCAACTCTGTATTATCATACAAGTGGAAATCTTGTTCAAGTTATAAAAAGAATTAGCTCTCAAGCTATCCTGATCTCTCTGCACTTAAACAATATTGCTCACAGACTCAATAGACATAGAATATATCTTCCTCAAGCCCTCTAAGCCTCCTATTTCCTTGCGCAGTTTTGGTTGGGGTCCAATGATATCACATGTGTGAATTGGCCTCATCACACTCACTGTAACCTCAGGTCCAACCGCGCAATACATAAGAAATAATATTCCTTCTGCATGTAAGGAATATTCACCAAGGAATATCCTAGCAACTGATAGTACAATGTCCCTCCATCTAATCTCAACTAGGTCTCTGATTGAATTGACATGCATGAGTTATCCATGAGCGAATACTCAGTTATCTGAATTATAGTAGTTACATGCATGCATGCATTAACTAACTGAACTCTCATTAATTTAACAAACTGTTAAATTAATCTAACTGGACTTGACTAAGTTAAACTAAGTCAACTGATTACAACTCAATATTACAACTCACTCTTATCTCTTTAACTGAAGATTAAATTCCTCAATCAAAGGAGAAACTGTTGCATGTGCTCACATAGACTTCAAGTTTGATTTTCCTTAACTAATTAACTCAAGATGAATTAATTAATTAATTTCCAAACTATTGTTGATATCAAATTCGAATTTCACTTCCTGTGTTTAGTCCAGGGACTGACTAAAATAAGAATCCATCCTGAACTGCTAGAAATAGAACTTTGATTTTTAGCACTTCCATTTTTCATTCCCTATTGCTCAATCCAGCACTGGTACCCAAATTGCTATTTTGAGCAGTGTTATTTTTAGCACTTCTATTTTTAGCATTTCTTGTTGCACACTTTTCAACACTCCCTCTCAAAAAGAAAGGCTTCCACTTGAACCTGACCCTATAACTCTGGAATGTTTTGCATGTAACACTTCTACCAATTGTGGTTGCTCCAGCAATTCTTGGAACAAAAAATTCCCCATTGACCTCTCTGTTGGGCTAGAAACATACTCTGATGCTGAAGCTCTACCTATTGCTGACAAGTGCTCCCTCTCTGACCTCTGAGCTACTGTAACACTCCACGCATCTCGCACCATTGCATCCTGCTAGCTCTACATAGTCCTAGGACTCTTGCACCGTAGCGCTCTTTACCGCACCATCCACGTTTGTCTTGACCCAATCAGTCAGTCTTGCTACTTCTCGTCGGGGCTCCCGTAGAAAAGTCGAATCAAGAGGTTGGGTACCTCAAGGATCCTGCCCCTCCTCCTTGGGATGATCACTCCACATTGCCCCACCTCTTACCTGGAGGTATGGCTACATGTGATCCCTCTGCCTGTGAGAAACTTCAGGAAACAAACCTTGCCTTGTGTTTCTCAACACTGCCATCAGCTAACTGCTTTACCTTGTAAAGCCATTGCGAACTAACCATTGATTTGTTCACAGGTCTAGGGACAACATCTTGCACATTGTTCCACATGATAAAATCATATTCTTCTACCATTGCATCAACCCAGACTAGTTGCTGCACTGCCTCTTGAAAAATAAGAAGGTTTGCTCGCTACACACTCCCCAACCAGGGCCATGTAGCCAGTGTATCTCTCGGGAGATATTCTCTGTCTGCGATGAGAGGATGGCTGCCCCACATTCTCTCTCGCATCTTGCATCAATCTGTTAGCTTCCCACAGGCATTTCCGACCATCTTTGGAAGACTCTATAGCAGTGGTGGTCTCCACTACTGGATCCTCTGCATGTGGTTTATCCACATCATCAAGAGGCTCCTCCTCCTTTGGAACTAAAAGTTCCTCATCGCCATGCAACTTGAGCTCCCTCTCAAGTGACACTCACATGGCTCTCTGCTCGTCGAACTTCAGATCCCTGCGCACTACGGTCCTCTGTCTAGCAGGTAGAAACACACGATAGTTGTGGGGTGTATCTGTGTACCCCAAAAGTATCCCCAACTCAGCTGTTGCATCTAGCTTCTTCTGAGCATCTTTGGTCACATGACAGAAAGCTGGTGATCCAAAGATGTGGAAGTGACTCACATCTGGTCGCTTCCCTGAAAAATCCTCCATAGGTGTCTTCATCCCCAAAATACGATGATGACTTCTGTTCTAAAGATACACTAATATATTGCATGCCTTAGCCCACAGATGAAGTGGTAGGCTTTGGTCATGCAACATCACTCGAGTTGGTCCCACAATAGATCTATTCTTCCTTTCGGCCACCCCATTATGTTGTGGGTTATGAGGTTCCATCAGTTCCCGTTTAATGACTTCTGCAACACAGAAGTCTTTAAAATATTGGGAAATATACTCTCCACCATTGTCGCTACGCAAGGCTTTTACTTTCTTCCCAGATTCTTTCTCTGCTGAGGCTTTGAACTCACAAAACTTCAAGAATGTTTGATCCTTCTTTTGCATAAAGTAGATCCAGCATCTACGAGAAAAATCATCAATGAAAATAACATAGTACCTTTGTTTAGTGGTGGAGGCTGTAGAGAGTGATCCACATACATCTGAGTGAACTCACTCCAAGATTTCTCGAACTCTACTATCCCGATCCTGAAAGGAAGCTTTTGCATACTTACCCAAGGTGCATCCTTTGCATGTGTCTATTTTCTCTAGTTTTCCCTGGGGTAAGCCAGTAGAAATTTGCTGCATGATCTTCAAGGCTCCGTGATAAAATTGGCCCAGTCTCCTATGCCATAGATCACCAACATCTTGGCTTTACACCACCTCTGCTTTGGAATTCAGTGCAACACAACCATCTACCTCTATCTTGTAGAGATTCTTTACTCGAATCCCTATTCGCTTGGTCTGTTTGGTGCCAATATGCCTTAGGAACACTTTTCCTTTAATAAAGACTACATGATAGCCTTAATCTTCTAGCATAGCTACATACACAAGATTCTTTTTCAAACCTATTACATATTTAACAACAAATAGGGTGAGAGGAGCACCATGCTCCCTTTGAAACACAACTGTACCTTCACCTGAGGCACAATACTTTCCATCATCGCCCATCTCGATCCACATTTGGAGATCCTTCTCCTCCAATGCACTGAAAATATTCTTGTCACCCAACATGTGGAAAGAAGCTCCATTGTCCAGGTACCAAACACATCCCACCATGGATGAAACTATGCATGTGATAAGTGAGAAATCTAGCTCAAATTGTGAAGCTAATGCATCACCATCAGATCCCTTAGAGGAACCCTTCTTGGATTTCTTCTGTGGACAATTCATAACATAATGGCCCACTTCATGACAGTGAAAGCATCACACCCTCGACTTGACAACCTTCTTCCCACCATGAGAATATTTGGATTGGGATGCCTTCTCTTTCCCTTTCTTAGATTTACTAGCTAAGGCTAGATTTTCTTCATCATCTTGTTTTGATGAAGATCCATCCCTGGTGCTCTGCCTTATCTCCTCCTGCATTAGGTCCGACCAAAGTCGTTCTCAATTTGGCAGTTTCTCTCTTCCATTAACCGAGTCTTGGTATCTATGCCAACTCTTTGGAAGACTGAGGGGTGCTAGACTCACCATGTTGTCATCAGTAGTCACGACCCCTACACTTGCAAGGTCATCCCTGCAGATGGTGAGCTTGTTCAGGAACGTAGAGATTGTGTCACCCTTTTCGCACTTGATCTTGCGAAGTTTGTCCTTCAGTGCTAGCTTCCTCTGATCACTGCTATTCTAATAAAGATCTTTCAATGTTTTCCACATCAAAAACAGGGTCTCCTTCCCATGGAGGCTCGAGACAATGTGATGTCAAACTCCCTCCAGGAGGATTCTCCTTGCTCTAGCCACACACTTTTTCCATTCCACCAGTTTAGTAGCATCAGTCAGCTTTTGGACTTCTTGATTAATGAAGTCCTTGAGACTATTATCTTCCAATACTGTCTCCATGCGATCCTTCCAGGCTATATAATTCAAACTGCCATGAAGGGCATATTCGAGTCTTAAACCACTGAATGCCATTGGTGAAATGGATGTGATATGAACTCAATTCAATATTTAGAACCAAACTTCGAACTTCTCTTGCTTGTATATTGTTCTTACTTGATCACCTTTGCTCTGATACCATGTAGAAATTCCCACTGTAGATCACCTGGTAATGCAATGTACTAAAGAAAAACACTTGATCTACTTCTACAAACAATTGAGTGGAAGCTTAATCGAACATGAGCAACATCAAGCATGAATAGATATAATTGATAATGAGAAGTAATCAACCATAACACATAAGATATATCATTGGGAAAGCACCGACCTAAACCCCCAACTCTATATTAACATACAAGTGGAAATCTTGTTCAAGTTACAAAAATAATTAGCTCTCAAGCTATCCCGATCTCTCTGCACTCAAACAATACTGCTCACAGATCCAATAGACATAGAATATATCTTCCTCAAGCACTCCAAGCCTCCTATTTCCTTGCACAGTTTTGGTTGGGGTCCAATGATATCACATGTGTGAATTAGCCTCATCACACTCACTGTAACCTCAGGACCAACTGCACAATCCATAAGGAATAATATTCCCTCTGCATGCAAGGAATATCCTAGCAATTGATAGTACACTGTCCCTCCATTTGATCTCAACTAGGTCTCTGACTGAACTGACATGCATGATTAATCCATGAGTGAATACTCAGTTATTTGAATTACAATAGTTACATGCATGCAAGCATTAACTAACTGAACTCCCATTAATTTAAAAAACTGTTAAATTAATCTAACTGGACTTGACTAAGTTAAACTAAGTCAACTGATTACAACTCAATATTACAACTCACTCTTATCTCGTTAACTAAAGGTTAAATTCCTCAATCAAAGGAAAAACTGTTGCATGTGCTCACATAGACTTCAAGTTTGATTTTCCTTAACTAATTAACTCAAGGTGAATTAATTAATTAATTTCCAAACTATTGTTGATATCAAATTCAAATTTTACTACCTAAGTTTAGTCCAGGGACTGACTAAAATAAGAATCCATCCTGAACTGCTAAAAATAGAACTTCTATTTTTAGCACTTCCATTTTTCATTCCTTGTTGCTCAATCCAGCACTGGTACCCAAACTACTATTTTGAGCAGTGTTATTTTTAGCACTTCTATTTTTAGCATTTCTTGTTGTACACTTTTCAACAGCAAAAAGAACTGTGGGTTTGCATGAAATAAGTAGATGGTAATGGTTTTGGAGAGACGTGGACAAACATGTCACGTCGTAGTCATGACCGTTAAACACAATGAGGGAGTTAATTATGGACCGTTATGTGATGGAAGATGGATGGTGTGGCAAATATGCAGTGCGATAGAGATGGGAATCAAATCAAATGATGATTTGTCATGGAGACATTTGAATGCCCATATTGTACATATTCTATGTTCTAACCTTGTTATTTTAAAATAAAATTTTTCACTTTTACCTCTTGGAACTTAACCTTCTTGTTTGTTGTTTTTATTTGATGTTGATCCGCAGATACCCTTCTTAGCATATCAATCTTCAAAAAAAAGATTCTTCAATTCCCTGCAATCAACATTTATTTGGAACAGAGCTGCAGAATGTAGTTATGGTTGCAGAATCAAATTGGCTGCGGAATGGAGTTAGCTATAGAACATGACAAAGATGAAATATGGCTATGGAACATGGATGTGAAATAAACTGAAAACAGAGTGTAATGAAAGGAAAATGGAATATAACAATGAAAGGGAATGAAAGTGAAGTGAGATGAAATGAAATGAATTTGCAGATTAGGCACTGCAAATGAATGGAGCTTGATGTCACTACTTATTAGAGAAAGAAAATAGGAAATATAGGATGCCATAAATCTTTGATTTTCACCCTGTATTTCCTCTGTAAGTAAGCCAATGAACAATTGGTTTTCAGACTTATATATATATATATATATAATATATATATATATTATATATATATATATATATATATATATAATATATATATATATAATATATATAAAGAAAAAAACATAATATATATCTATATATATATATATATTATGTTTTTTTTCTTATCTATATATTATATATATATATATAATATATATATATATATATATATAATATATATAGGAAAACTAAGTTAGTGGAGAAGAAGAATTCTTCTTCACCAACTTCATCTCAATGTTATCTTGGACAATTCTGACAAAATCCTCCCTTGAAATTGGCTTATGTTATCTCTTTAACCGATTAACATTTACAAGAAGAGGTACCTTTCTCTCATCTATTGTCCTTATTCTCACTACTCCATTATTAAAGATTTCTTCAATGTCATATGGCCCAAGACAATGAGTCTGAAATTTCCCTTGAAAATATTTGAATTTTGAATCGAACAAAAGTGCCCAATCTCCTAATTGAAACTTCTTCTCCTTGATATACTTATCATGCCATTTAGCCCTTTGTTGTTGGACTAAACTGGTTCTTTGAACTACATCTTGCCTGATTTCATCAAGCTCATTGAGTTGGTCTAATCTATATTTATGTGCTTATGATAAATCCAGTCCCAATTGGACTGCCATCTTGAAGGTTTTGATTTGAAACTCTATAGGGAATAGGACTTGCATCCCATAAACAAGCTCATAGGGAGTATGTCTTGTTGTGTTCCTCCATGTAGTTCTATAGGCCCATAAGGCTTCAAGAAGCCTTTCTGCCCAATCTCTTCTGTATAGATGTACAGTCTTAGTGAGAATTCCTTCAATCACCTTATTGGTAGATTCAACTTCACTATTTGCTTGTGGTTGGTAAGGAGTAGACTTCCTATATAGTGACATAATCAGTGCATACCAAAATATACCTCTTTTGTTTAGATGGAGGATTAATTGGTACAAAAAAATCCAAGGCCCATTTTTCAAAAGGTTCAATGAGTACCTAAGTTTGTAGTGGCATTTCATCTAAGGGAGAAGGTTTCCCTATCCTTTGACAACTGTCACACCTTTTGAAATACTCTTTGGAATCTCTGGAGATGGAGGGACAATAATATCCTAAATGAAGGGTTTTATAGGCTGTCCTTTTGTCAACAAAGTGTCCACCAAAACGTTCATCATGGCATGCCTTACGAATTTCAGGCATTTCATCTTCTCTAACACATCTTCTTATCATGAGATCTAGACCTGTTTTATACAATTCATTAGTAATCCATGAGTAATTTTCACTTGTTTGAATGATTTTTATTTTCTCCTTAGGAAACAGATGTGAAGATAATTTTCCTTGGACTAAATAATTAGCAATATCTACAAACTAAGGAGTTAGAGTAGTTACTGCAAAAAGATATTCATCAGGAAATTTATCTTCAACTTGAGTGTTATCTTTGATATTTTGAATTCTAGACAAGAAATCAGCAATTGTATTTTGTTTTCTAGGTCTATCTAAAACAATGATGTTGAAGTCATGCGGGAGCAATAACCATCTTGTAACTCTGCCATTAATAATTAGTTTATTCATTAAGTATCTAACTGCAAAGTGATTTGTATGAACAAAGGTTTCATAGCCTGTTATATAATGTTTGAACTTGTTGATAGCATGAACAACAACTAAGAATTCCTTTTCAGTTACAGTGTAATTTAACTTGGTGGGAGTCAAATTCTTTCTTGTGTAGTAGATGGCATAAGGGATCAAATCTTTTTGTCCTAATATAGCTCCCAGAGCTGTATCTAAAGCCTCTATTGAAATATGAAAAGGTAGTTTCCATTTTGGACCTCTTAAGATGTGTGCCTCAAAATTTTTTTCTTTCAAAGTCTCAAATGCCAACTGGCAATCAAAATTCCAATTGAATTCACAATCCTTGGTGAGCAATTTGAAGAGTGGTGATGCTATTTTAGTGAAATTTTCTATAAACCTTCTGTAATATCTCGTGAATCCTAGAAAACTTCTAACATCCTTTTGACAACTTGGAATTGATAATTTAGAGATGACTTCAACTTTAGATTTATCAACCTCAATTCCATCTCTTGAAATGTGATTTCCTAAAGCAATCCCTTTAACATCATAATTTTTTTTTCATGTTTTAGTGAAAGGTTTGCTTCCTTACATATTTTAAGAACTTTTTCCAAATTTTCTAATGCTTCCTCAAATGTATTCCCATAAATTTTAAAGTCATCCATATATACCTCTACACAATCATGTATCAAATCAGAAAAAATTCCTTGTATTGCTCTTTGAAATGTTGCAGGTGCATTGCATAATCCAAAAGGGAGTACTTGGTAGGCATAAGTTCCCCATGGGTAGGTGAATGTGGTTTTATCTTGATCTTCATGTGCTACTTGAATCTGATTGTATCCACTAAAACTATCCAAGAATGAGAAGTACTTCTTACTTACTAATATATCTAACACTTGATCTATAAAGGGCAAAGGAAAATCATCTTTTAGGGCAAATTTATTCAATTCTCGATAATAAATACATAAACCCACTGGCTATCTGAAATTGGGTAGATAAAATTTACACTCAACAATATTTGCAACTCTTCTTTCACAATTTCTCAAAGATTTGGATTCATCTTTCTTTGAGGTTGTTTGATAGGCTTACAATTTTCCTCAATGTAGATGTGATGTATACAAGTCTTAGGACTAATTCCTTTCATGTCAGTGTATTCCCATGCATATGCAGAAGAATTTTGTTGTAAAGTTTTGATTAGCTTTTCCTGTTATAATATTTCCAAGTTATTGTTTATGTTCAATGTCTTCCCTGGAAAGATTTCAACTATAGAGCTACCAAATTCTTCCATAGAATAAATAGACATCTTACTAGATGACAAATATTCAATATTAGATTTTTCTTGAAACTAATCATGCTCATATTCTGGAGATGATTCAAAATTTTCCATTGTATTCAAGATTTGACTATCTTCACTAATCGTTGAAATAGTAAAGAGAGGCTAAATATCATTTTCATCATCAATCCATTCTTTGTCATCTATCTTTGTGATTGTTCTTGCTGGAAGATATAAAGTGAATGTCTTAGTTGAATTACCATCAGAGATATACATATCACCAAATCTACAACTAATGAAAGCATCAGTTGTAGCCAGCCAAGGTCTTCCTAATATAAGTGGATGTCCTCCTAGATTTCTCTTTGGGGTTATGATCATAAAATCAATAGGGTACTCCCAAGATTCCAAGGACATTGAAATATCTTCTAACGCACCATCTGGTTTGATTACAGATCTATCTGCCAATTGGAATAATGTAGTTGTATAAAGAAGAGTGGGAAGTTTAAGCCGTTCCATGGTTTGTTTGCTCATGATCTTTATTGCTTCTCCTATGTCAATCAATGTATTTGGGATTTCAACTCCATTGATATGTGTTTTTATAATTGGACTTCCTAGATCTACATATTTTTGTATGGAAATTTTTCCCATCATATATCTGCTATTTTTCCCACTAGGTGAATTCCTTTTACTTCTTTTGTTTTTCTTCTTGGTTTCTTCATGCTCAACTCTTTTGTTGTTTTAGCTAGAATTGGAATCTTCTTAATGGATTGTAGCAAAGGGATTTTGATACAGACATTTTTCAATTCATCTGGAAAATCATAATTAGGCAACATAATGTGCTTTTCTACTCCTCCATCCAACTTATAATCTTTCAGGAAAAGGAGGTGTAGAAGTAGATACTAGTTGTTGATCTATAACAGGAGTTGAGTTTATTGGTTCTTTCTGTTTTCCATTTTCAGTGTTCTGGTTTTGAGGAGATGTTCCTTCAAAACTTTTATTTTTCTGTAGAGAATCTTCATTAGAATTGTCTTGTTCTTGAATAGCCAAAGAAGGTTTTTTCTTTTTTAATATCCTACCAGATCTCAATTGGACATCATTGAGATCTAATAGAGTGATCATGTAAGTTGGAAATTGTTGTCCTTCCATCGTATAGGTATTCTAAGGAATTTTATTGTTGGGTTAGGTAATGGAAATGGCAATGGAAGTTGAGGGTTTTGGTTTTGAAGTTGGGGCTGTTGATTTTGTTGAGGAATTTGTTGGGGAGGATAGTTTGGATATGATGGAGGATATTGATAGTATGGAGAGAATCTTCCATAAGGATTCTACATTCCTTGAGCCCAAGGTTGAGTTTGAGATTGAGATTGAGGCCAAGGTTTTTGCCAAGAATTCAAATTTGGAGGGGGCTGCATATACATTTGGTTGTTAAAGCCCCGATTTTGCTGTCCTTGCCAAGGTCTTATAGAGACAAAGCAAAGAGACTCTGTTGGATTTGAAACTATTTCTTCTTGAAAAACAACCTTAAGACCAGGGATTGAAGGAAAAATTTTGGTCTCATGGTTTTCTAAACGAATCACATAAGTCTCTATGACTTTTGCATCTAAAGGGCATTATCTTAAAGCGTGCTTCTTTCTGCATTTGGGACAGAAAATAGCCAAAGCATCAGTCTTGGTTTTCTGCTTGTTTTGTATCTTAAGGGTGTTTATCTATTCACTAAGGCTCCCTAGAATATCTGTTTTAAATTCATCAAGCATGTTTCCAATTTCTGCCCTACTCACTGATCCAGTTGAAGATTTATTCACCCTAACAAGAGAAAGATCTCTTGGACCTTTCCCAGTTTTTGATTTTCCTCTTGAGAGATGAACATATAATTCTCCTATGTCACATAATGGGAGTTGAGAGATATATCCCTTCCCCATCCACTCATCTCTAATGGCTTATAATAGAAGAGCTTTTAAAGTGTCTTGATCTAAGTTATCCATTTTTGCTCTTTCTAAGTTATAGTTGAATCTCTCAATTAAATCCTCTACATTTTCATCCTCTCTTTGTGTCATTTTGAACACTTCATCCTTGTGATTGATAGGCATGAAATAATCCAAATACCTATCCAAAAACACTTTCTTCATGTCATTCCATGTTCTAATAGACTGAGTGACCAACCCCATGAACCATTTTAAAGTAGCTCCTTTCAATGTTGAAGGGAGCAATTTGAGTTTTTGAGATTCTTGGAAATAATCATAAGTTATGCACAAGACTTCAAATTCAATTAAGAAGGTTTCAAGGTCTTCACTTTTTAATCCATGAAAGTTTGGGAGGACATAAGGTAAGATATTTTTCATTGTGGCTTCTGTTTCTTCATCAACTATAGGGAATCAAAAAGAATTATCAACTTCCCTATTTCCTCTACCTCCTCCATTATTTCCTCTTCCTTATCCATTATTTCCTCTACCTCTTCCTCTACCTCCTCCTCCTCCAAACAGTGAGAATTCTCCATCCTCTCCTTCTTTTGCCATTATAGTTTCTTCAGAGTCAATATAAGATTCAACCTGCAAGGTTAATTGCTCTTCTTTTGGTTCCTCTATTAATGGTATGTGGGAGAGAGGTTCTACTTCTTCTTCTCCACTAGGTATTCTTAATTCTTCAACTAAAACATGTTCCGCTGTGGAGGTGAAAAAGGCTACTCCTTCTGTTGGAGATCCAAGATTTTCCTCCTCTAGGACTGCCTGAGTAGATGATGTAGGAGATCCTCTAGATTGAATTTCTGACCTTAGAACTTCAGGAGGTCTATGGCTGGGAATATGAGCTTGAGATGGAGGTGTATCTCTTCTTAGTCTTGGTGGAGTAGGTGGTGTTGTAGGGATTGAACTCCTGCCTCTAGCTATAAATCTCCCCCTAGAGTCTCTTTCTCTACGCATATCAATTTTTTTGAATGTAAGAGATAAGGTTACCTAATTACACTTTCCCGGAAACAACGCCAAATTGTTTAGTCAATTTAGTGTCCTAAATTTCTTGCATGAATTATCAACCGAGGTTTGTAGACTGATAAGTGTGATGCGCTATATGTTCTTAGTTAACTTTTCTCTTACTTTGTTGTTTTGTATTTTTGTGTTTTGTTTGGGGGTTTCTATTCTTTGATGTCTAAGAATATACAATCTATGAGAAATTTACATGGATATAATGAGATTTTTTAAAGGAAGGATAGATTTCTAAGTTAGTCTAATCTCCTAAAAATGGACCAAGAATCATTTTTAGCTAGTTAGGACCTAATAAGAGAAACAAAGCATCTATCTTATCTACCATTTATTCCTAATCCATGGATCTAATTCTTAAAACCAAAAGTAATACTGATGCAGAAGGTAATTCAATAATCACATTCATTTAGCCATTCAAGCATTCAATTTTGGAACATGATAGAATCAATCTTCTTGAAATGTTTTTTTGGAATGTCAAGTGATGCAACTAAGTAATGACCTGAAAACAAAAAAGAAAAGATGACAGATTGTAAAACTGACAATATGTTGAGTAAGCTCAATAGCTACATGAATTATATATTCAACCAATTAAGTTAGAATTGTCAATATTTTGAAATGGTTTTGAGAACATCTATTAATACAGATAATTGACAGTTCTATGCTAAGAAAATGCGTAATCGAAATAGTAAGAAGCTAAGAGACTATGTATTCTCATTTCTTCATTTTTCATTCAGTATTTTCTCATACAATATATAAGAAGAATAAGGCTTGCACAGTTGTGAATTTTATTGATCTGAATTGGATCCATGAAAATTATTAGAGTTCTGTGACTGTATCAAATTAGGACAGACTTCAAACTTGTGAACAAAGAGCTATTAGGAAGACCTCTAGACAGTGGAAATTTGTAGCCAGCAAGGAATGACGAGGACCTTGGTCAAAGCATGTTGACCGAGGTCCATGGAGATCGCGCATGATGCAAACTAGCAGTTAGGAAGTCCGGATTAGAAAACAAAGGCCATTTCTAATGTGCAATTAGTGCTAATCGTGCATCGCTGGGAAAACCCCTCGAAATGGAAAGACCCCGAGCGCTCGGTCACAAGGAAAAGCTGAAAACCATGGGAAAAGTGCTGAAGCGAAAGGCGGGTCCTGCGCCCCAAAACCGGCAGAATATTGGAGGCATGTTGGGTGGTAAGCGGAATTGTCAGGAGATCTAGCGATGCCATACAATGAAGGATGCATGTCCAATGGATGAGAGAGAAAACCACCTCTCATCATAGGCTAACATCCAAGCAAGTCAACCGCGTGATATGAGTGATAACCGTAAGATTTGGAGGCCCTAGATCTAACGACAGAGATTGCGCCTGATGAATGACCGGGTCTGGAGGGAGAATTAAGTTGTGGCGTATAAAAGTCTGATGCCCGATTTGACCGTTGAGTTGGAAAATGAATCATTACATAGTGTAACCGAAATACTGAACCATTTGAGGAAGAGCTGGCACAGTTCATGAGAGGACAAGTGGGAACTTCCTTCCGAGACATTACACAGTGGCGATGACGCAGAGGCAGGGAACTCCAAGCGAACAACAACAGGCGATCCGAAGGGGTGGAAGAGGAAGCGAACAATCATGAGAAAAATTGGCTTTAAGCCATGAACAGACAGAGAACAAAAAAAAACAAGCGAGCACTGTAAGAAAGAAGGAGAATGTGAGACAGAGAGACAAAACAAAGAATAAGCAAGAGGCAGAAAATAGAGAGCTGAGCTAACCTGCAGCGTAAGGTAGCATCGAGCAGACAGAAGGCTTGAGAGGTTCGAGCAATCCCTGAGAGGATATCTGTCAGGAACTGGGTACCAAATTGGACTCATCCCATTCAAGACCAGTTGAGGTCAAGACTTGGTAAGGAAGAGTCTGTGCATTCTAGTGGCTTGGGGGATTCAAGAACCACCCTGCTAAGCATCATCTATTTCAGGAGACTCAAATTGAGCTCGTCCTTGTAAAAACTCTACTTTAAAGACACAACAAGAAAAGGCCACCATTGAAAGCTGTACCGGAGACATAGCCCAGGAGGATTGGGTGAACTCTTTGTTAATTCGTTGTGTTATTGTGTTTTCTTACTGTGTTTCTCTTACTGTTTTCCATTTTCCAGTGTCTGTGCATTTTGCAATTTGATCGATCCGTTGCCTAAGATAACATAGACACACACCAACACATGAGTCTCTAGTACCTTCATTCATTAATTAAGTAACTGAGATCACTCACGAGTGATTATTAGATCAAGTGGTATTAGAGCCCTAGGCTATTAAGGTTGGACAAGCTTGTGTTGGATTTAGTTGTTGAATGCTAACTAGATCAAAGCTCAAATTAGGAGAAGGAGAGTTGGTCGAAACTAATCCTGAAATTGGGAGAGTCTATCCCTGGAAGACAATATTAGAGGAAGGTTCTATGGTGCCAGACCATCAATTCTTAGATAGTTTCCTAGCCCTAAGGTCCATGACAGAGGAAATGTATAAGGAATTTAGAAAATATAAAGATGAAGATTCATCGGGCTCCAAACAAGACAAAGGAGAAGATGAGTCTCTCCTCCATGACCACTCAAAAGGCAAAGGGAAAGAAGAAAGCTTTCTCACACCTCCTAATAGCCCTGAACACAAAAGGAAGGCATCTTTGATTAAACTAGATGTTAAATTTGATTTACCTATATATGATGGAGAGTTGAATGCAGAAAAGTTGGACAATTGGATTAGACAAATTGATGTTTATTGTAGAGTGCAGAATATCGATTCAGATAAGAGCAAGATTCAGCTGGCAAGCCTATGCCTTGGAGGCACCGCCTTAGTTTGGTGGGAAGGTAGGACCCAAGCTGACATGAAGAGACATGGTAAGACTATCTCTGTCTAGAGTGAATTTGTTTCTGCAATCAAAAAACATTTCTATCCATTGTCCTACATGCAGCAAGCCATGATGAGCTGGCAAACTCTTCAACAATTGAAAGGGAAAAGTTTACAGTGATACACTCAAGAATTTAGAAAGAGAGCATTGATTCTAGGAATCTCATTAGACTCACATGAGACTCTTTTGAAGTACATTGGTGGTCTACATAGCTACATGAGGCACACTATCCTCATGTTTAATCTCACTAGTATAGATGAGGTATCTGTACAAGCTACTCATCTAGAAACTAGAGGAAAGAATGGAAGTCCAAAAGTTGGGGGATCATCCCAACCCACTGCAAGCAAGAATAAGGAGAAAAGAAAGCAAAAATGGAAATAAAGGAAGGCTAACAATGCACATAAAATCAAGGATTTATGCACTCACTGTAAAAAGGATGGGCATGATGATGAGCACTGTTGCATTCTACATACTAATCTAAGACCTAAGAAGTTCAAGGACAAGAAGAAGAAGATTGCTGCAACTATTCAGAAAGACTTGGGGTCAGACTCAGGAGACGAGACAACTATTGCAGCCACAGGTATAAGAGGTTGTCTGCTTTAGAGAATGCTGAAATCAAGAAGCAGGTGCAGGAGTTGCTCGAGAAGGGGTTCATCAAGCCTAGCACATCACCATGTGGATCAACAATCCTTTTGGTGAGAAAGAAATATGTCTCATGGAGAATGTGCATTGATTACCAAGCACTGAATAAGATAACAATAAAAAATCGTTATCCCCTTGCTCCCATAGATGATCTGTTAGATCAATTGAAAGAAGTTTTTTATTTTTCCAAGCTAGATTTGCATAGTGGATACCATCAGGTCAGAGTTGCAGAACAAGATGCATGGAAGACTACTTTCAAAACAAAGCAGGGATTGTATGAGTGGCTAGTTATGGATTTTGTCTTAACTACTACTCCTGCTACTTTCATGAGATCAATGAATTATGTACTTAGACCTTTTCTTGATGATTTTGTTATTATGTATCTAGATGACATTCTGATATTTATGAAAACGTGGGAAGAACACTTAAAGCATGTTAAGCAGACACTAGATGTTTTGAAAAGAGAAAAACTTTACGTTAAACTCTCAAAATGTGAATTTGGAAAAACATCTTTGAATTATTTGGGTCATATAGTAGGGCGTGGTGAATTGAAGATAGATCCCTCTAAAGTGGCAGTCATTGTGAACTGGTCTAAACCCAAATCTGCTACAGAAGTTGGAAGCTTCTTAGGAGCAGCGCAATATTGGAGAAAGTTCATTTCTAACTTTTCCTTAATTGTAGCTCCCTTACATGCTTTAACATAATTGAACAAGGTGTTTCAGTGGGGAGGCAAATAGTAGAAAGCCTTCGACACCTTGAAAGAAAAGATTGGTACAACACTTGTACTAGCACTGCCTGATCTTCAAATACCATTTGAGATCCAAATGGATGCCAGTGACTATGCCATGGGAGTAGTGTTGACACAACATGGTAAACCCATATGTTATCATTCTGAGACATTTAATTCTACAGTAGTTAACTATCCTACATATGATAAATAATTGTATGCATTAGTACAGTGTGAAAAAGTGGAAATATTACTTAATGGGCAAAGAGATAGTAATACATACTGATCATCAACCACTTCAATATCTACACTCCCAAACTAAGTTGCAACAATCAAGAAACTATAGATGGATGGGTTTTCTACAACAGTTTCATTTGGTCATCAGATATAAGAAGGGCATACACAATAAAGTTGCAGATATGTTATCTAGACCCATTATAAATGCATCTACTATACTTAAGCATAATTCTGTGTTACATGAAAGCTACATTGAACAATATGCTCAAGATATAGATTTCAAAGATGTATATGCAACTTTAAGTCAAGCCAAACGAATAGAAGAATTGGATTATTATATAAAGGACCAACTCTTATATCATTGTGGGAAGCTATGCATTCCACAAACTAAAAGAGTAAAGATAATTCGAGAAGCATGCACTTCTCTAATATCAGGTCACTTCGGGGTAAGTAAAACAGTTGCACAGCTGCAAAGATTTTGTTATTGGCCAAAAATGAACAAGACAATTTCTAGATATGTAAGAGGGTGTACTATGTGTGCTAAAAGCAAGCCTAACAATAGAAAACTAGGCTTGTACACTCCATTACTAGTTCCTTCTCATCCTTGGGAGACTGTTTCCATGGACTTTGTTGGAGGACTGCCTAAATCTAGGGAAGGTCATGATTATCTATATGTTGTTGTGGATAGGTTCAGCAAAATGTGTGTTTTGATACATTGTAATAAACAGATTATAGCTGAACAAACTGCAAAACCATTCTTTCAACATGTATGGGTTCATTTTGGATTACCCACTTCCATTATATCTGATCGAGAGACCTGATTTGTGGGAAAGTTTTGGTCAAGTTTGTGGGAACTGATGGACACCAAACTAAATAAAAGCACAAATTTCCATCCACAAACTGATGGCCACACAGAATTAGTCAACATGACAGTGATCCAGTTACTCAAGGGATGTTGCAGTAAGCATCCTAAGCTTTGGGATGAACATTTGTGTTATGTGCAGCGCACTTACAACCGAGCCAAACATTCTTCTACACAGAGATCTCCTTTTGATACCTTGTCATGCGGAAAGAGTTAATCTTGCGGACAAAACCAACCTCCCTAGAAGCTTAAGGCTTTCTAGTGACAAACAAGACAATTAAGAACAATCCTTCTCTAAACATGCATTTACCATACAAGAAATCAAGTGTTTAGATCCTACCTGTAGT
>APFE030725271.1:237135-274453 GCA_000404065.3 Pinus taeda
GATGTTGAGTACCTCAGAGTTGGGCTCAAGGGTTCAAAGTTGAGCAGTGCAAAGTGGATAGAGATTGGACAAGTGAGAGAATTGTACCCTCACTTAGTCGATGCTTGAAAACCAAATTTTGGTGGTCCAAAAGATTTTTCAGTGGGAAGGCCGTGATCCAAATTGGATCCATAAAGATTATTAGAGGTCTATGACTGTATCAAATCAGGACAGACTTCAAAATTGTGAACAAAGAGCTATCAGGAAGACCTCTGGACAGTGGCAGTTTCTAGCCAGCAAGGAAAGATGAGGACCTCAGTCAAATCACGCTGACCGAGGCCCATGAGACCACGTAGGATGCAAAATAGCAGTAAGGATGTCCGGATCAGAAAATGGAGGTTGTTTGTGATGCACGATTAGCGATAATCGCGCATTGCTGGGCAAAACACTTCGAAATGGAAAGGCCCCAAGTGCTCAGTCACAAGGAGAAGCCGAGAACCATGGGAAAAGTGCTGAAGTGAAAGGAAGGTCCCACGCCCCAAAACTGGCGGAATATCAGAGGCATGTTGGGCAGTAAGAGGAATTGTCAGGAGACCCAGCGATGGCATACAAATAACGACGCGTCTTCGGCGGATGAGAGAGAAAACCGCCTCTCATGGAGGGCTAACGTCTGAGCAAGTCAACTGTGCAATAAGAGCGATAACTGTAGGATTTGGAGGCCCCAGATCTAATGGCAGAGATTGCGCCCAATGAATGACCAGATCTCGAGGGAGAATTAAGTTGCGACACATAAAAGTTTGAAGTCCAATTTGATCACTGAGTTGGCAGATGAATCATTACACAATGTAACCAAAATATTGAACCATTTAAGGAAGAGCTGGCGTAGTTCGTGAGATGACAAGTGGCTACTTCCCTTCGAGACGTTACATAGTGGCAATGATGCAGAGGTAGGGAACTCCAAGTGAACATCAGCAGGCGATCCGAAGGGGCAGAAGAACTAGTGAAAAGTCATGAGACAAATTGGCTTTAAGGCATGAACAGACAAAGAACAAAAAGAAAAACCAAGCCAGCACTGTAAGAAAGAAGGAGATAGTGAGACAGAGAGACAGAACACAGAATAAGCAAGAGGCAGAAAACAGAGAGTCGAGCTAACCTACAGAGTAAGGTAGCATCGAGCATACAAAAGGCTTGAGAGGTTCGAGCAATCCCTGGGAGGATATCTGTTGGGAACTGGGTACCAAATTGGACTCATCCCATTCAAGACCAGTTGAGGTCAAGACTTGGTAAGGAAGAGTCTGTGCACTTTAGTGGCTTGGGGGGTCCAAGAACCACCCTGCTAAGCATCATCTGTTTCAGGAGACTCAAATTGAGCTCCTCCTTGTACAAAATCTACTTTAAAGACGCAATAAGAAAAGGCCACCACTGAAAGCTGGACTAGAGACGTAGCTCAGGAGGATTGGGTGAACTCCTTGTTAATTCATTATGTTCTTTTGTTTTCTTATTGTGTTTCTCTTACTATTTTCCATTTTCCAGTGTCTGTGTATTTTGTAATCTGATCGATCCGTTGCCTAAGATAACATAGACACACACCAACACGTGTCTGTAATACCTTCATTCATTAATTAAGTAACTGAGATCACTCATGAGTGATTATTAGATTAATTATCCTTACACTATTGGGTACAACTGAAATGAAACAAAACTAGAGAAAATGGACTTGCAGAAAACGGAGTAGTAGAAATGAAAATGAAAACAACAAGTGAAAAACCTCCTTCAGTGCAGGGGTCCTCTGCAACTGATATGGCTGGATGACAACTAATTAAAGATGCACTTTTAAAGCACCATTGACAAAAAAAAGTTTGTATATTGACAAAATGAATTCTGAACAGAGTTTTTAACAAAAAGCCTATAACCCATTCTAGATTCCAACCACTGCTCAGTCTCATTTAATCGATATTTAGAGAAAAACAACATAAATATCTAAGAGAAAATATTGTTACAGGTGGCTTGATCCGAATCTATCATGATTGTTTATAGAAATACATGGTACAAATGGCTTAATTCGAATTGTAATGAGACTGTTAAACTTCTTGAACAGCTACAGGTGGCTTGATATGCATTAACTCCTCAACCTCTGATCAGCTACAAGTGGCTTAATCCGCATTAACTCTTCAACAGAACTGTTAGACTCCTAATTAACTACAAAATATCAAGACTCCTACTGCTACTAGATAACGTATTTGACTCCATCTTTGACCATGACTTTAGGCATGCTTTTCTGTCGATTTGGATCTAGTGAGTAGGATAGAATCCATGTAGAGATGGTTCTAGAGATGCCCATGTGGCCTAGTTCTTCATTTGACACCTGTAACCTGCCAAACCATGAGAGTAGCTACAAAACCCACAGTTAGCTACAGAATAGGCTGCGTTCTATAGCTAATTTTCAAAAATCTATTAAAATAGAAAGAACACAAAAATATAATATGATGATCATTTTAATGCTTTCCTAAGACAAAATCTAGCATTTATCATTGATTGGATCTATAGTATTGTGAGAAATCAAGATAAAAAGGTGAGAAAAAATGTTAAGGGGAAGGTAATTCTGAGGTTTAATACATAACATCATCCTTCTAAACTATGGATCCACACAAGGTAGAATGTAGACCACCTATGTGACACTTGCTTCTTCTAAGTAGAGATGAATATTTTCAACAAAGATTTTATGGAGGATCTTGATGATCTTTATTCTGCAAATGCTTCCTTCTAATGAAGATGAGGCGTGACAAACTTTTATTTTCCTATCTTTCTAGATGAATTGCTTCAATCATTCAAACTCTCACTTTAGTTATCTTTGTACGCTTCCAATGAACATTCCATGAGATAGTTGCTTTCTATCATGTACTATGACTGCTTCAACCATATAAACTTCTACTTCGACTATCCTTCCATGCCTTTATGATGATGTCATCTCAGACTCTATATTATCATGATTATGATGCTTCATACTTTTACGTTCTCGCTTTTATGTACTTGACATTAGATTAAGTATGTGAGAGACCTTCTAATAGCAGATGTCTATCACTTCTTCCTTCTTTGACTCTTCTTTCTTGGTTCTTCTACTTATTTAGTGACATGGGATTCATTTATTTCATTTCTCTTCTTGTTGTCCTTCTTTAGTTTAGGAAAATTCCTTTTGAAATGCCCATATTCATTACATTCATAGTATTGAATCTTAGATGTGTGAATTTTCTTTTGTTTTTTTTTCGAGACTTTCCTTTCTTCCTTTCCATAGTTGCATATGATTGAATTTGTTCACTTGATCCAACATCATTATTTTCCTTCAATCTGGTTTCTTGAATTTTTCACAATGACCATAGATCATTGAATGGGGTAGTTTCCTTCTTTCCATAGATACTAAATACAAGTTTGCCCCATTCATTAGGTAGTGCATTGAGCACAATGATGGGCATTTTTCACTTAGAAATCACTCCTCCTAGCTCTTGTAGTTGATAACTTATTTGAGATACCCTCATAAGGCATGAGTCTACCCCTTCTTCCTTTGATACGTTCATCTTTTATAGTTCAGTTCTTAACGATATAATTTCTTCTACAGTACTTACATAAAACAATTCCACCAATTTTTCATAGATCTCTTTCAATATCTTCAACTTTGCTACAAAGGGGATGAGAGAATCCTATATTGATTCAATAAGGATTATTTGATCTCTTACTTCTCCTTTCATATAATTTGATAATGCTTGATATTTCTCTTGAGGAGGCTTGGTGAATGAACACATGACATATTCACTAACTTCATTTTATATGAGGATTAAATCTATTCTCTTATTTCATGCAAGGTAATTTGATTTCCCAACAAGTTTGTTGTTCTCCTTGCAGAAACAAGTCATTGTAGATTGAGACAAAAAATATAGCATACTGACTTATCAACTGAATATTTTTCTTTGATGATGATGTCTTTCACTAGATACCTTCTTGATGATTTTGACTTCCACTACTCCTTTGTTGTTGATAATTGAATATGCCTTTCTTGATGATTATTTCTTCGTTGATGATCTTATTTCTTCAAAAATACAATGCTTCTTTTTCTAGATGGGGAGAGATGATTTTCTTCAAGGATGTTTGAGATGTGATCCTTTCTTCAATATGAGGGATATCAATTTAATTCCTTTGATGATGATGACATGCTTATTCTTTCTTCCTTTGGATAGAATGAGAATTCTTCCAAACATAATTCAAGTGTGTAGATTATTTTTAGTGGAGGTGGGGTCCTTCAAGTATTCTTTCTTCTTTCAAGAGTTACTTTCTTCAAGATGATATATAGACTAGTCTTCTTTGATGCTCTTTAGCTCTTCTTGATGAGTTGATTTCCCTGACACTCTTTAGCTCTCATTGATGACTTTATTTCCTTGATGCTATTATTATGTTTCGACTTTATGTATCCTTCTTCAGTGGAGTGATCTTCAAGTTGCCTCTTCTTCTTGTCACCTTAGCTCTGATACTATGTTGAGAAATCAAGGATAGCTAGATTAGGGTGATTTCTCTTACTTTATAACTTCTTGTAATGTTATTTTACTTAAATTGATGTAATTGTAAATAATTATTCTTTCATTAGATTATTATTATGTTCTTATCATCAAACAACTACCAAACTATGAATATCAATGAGACAAGAGGACACAAAATATAGGCTTCTAGCCAGGGCAAAAACCTCTCTTCTTGAGAAGAAAAACCCACAAGAATTCTTCTCTTCTTCTAGAATCTTCAAATGAAGAATTCCAAGACCTAAGCCACTTGACAAGGACCCCTCCAAGACCAAGTCAAATTATTCTTTGATGATCCTTCTCTTCCACAAAGTTAACTCAAATCAAACTAGCTTCACACTTTAGATTTCGACCTCTATTTCAATTTTTCACTCACTACTTCAGGTCTACAAATTTCAACCTCTACTGAAGAAACCCTAAATCGCACATGTGGGAAAAGATGGTGAAATTATCCTTCTCTATCCTTCACTTGGATTGCTGCATCATCCTTAAAAATTCGTCTTGAAATCTTGATCTCTTTGACACTAAATTTAGGTCCTTGATGTGATTGCAATTTGGTCTTGATACAATATCCCAAAATAGTGCTCTAAAACTTCAGTCTTATCTTCTCTTCCTTCTCCTCTTATTTTCTTGTCTTCTTGGTCTCTTTCTTGTTCCTAAATGGTCTTCTTAGATGAGCTTCAAATGAGGTCGAGTGTCTCTAATATATAAGATTCTAGGGAGCCCTAAATAGGCAGAATTGACATCTATTATAGGCTGACTTGGTCTTAAAGGGACTTTATGACACAATTTTTACTTACACAAATTCTTCTTACGTGATACAAGATGCCCAATAGGGTCTTTTACATATTAAAATGGCTCTTTGACTCCTAGACTTTATGACAAAGTCCTAGAAGCATGTTGGCTTGAGGGAATCAAACCTTAGTTCAGAGTTAGCTACACTAACCAACAAAACCCTATGCCATCGACCCTTTTGGCAACAATATGCTCGTGCAGACTGCAGTCTCAACCAAGGTGATATTGGGGGATGCTGGAACTAGGTTTTCACATCTAGAAGGATATGGAGTGTGGACCTTGAAATATTCTTATATCTATTTCTGCGTTATTCGATCTTGCCTAGTATTATACCAAACTTGATCTATTCATACAAAAGACTACTTTTAGATCTAAAACCCTACTTACTGTACATAAATCAATGGATCTTAAATGTGATTAACTGTAAAAACATGCATACATCAATTCTGATCTTATCTTTTATTGTGCAACACAAAATAAAACAATAATCACATAAAGAAAAGTACAAAAGGAAAGTACACATATCTTCCTTCAAAATATTCTTTATTAAGTTCACATCTTCACTATTACACTCTTTCTTACCCTGCGCACATAGTTGCAGGGGCCTATACACACAACTGCAGACTTACCAAGGTCTCCAAGCACACAACTGTAGGAGCCTTCCCCTTCGCTCAAACAGAAAGAGATGACAATTACAAACTCAAAACCGATTGATTTGAAGTACTTTTCACTTACTAAGACAACCCTTTATATATATTTTCTCTCTTACAATACCATGGTCCGAAAACAATGGGAAGAAATCATAACATATGAATTAATCCTATCCTTTTACAAAATAAGGGGCTTTGACCCACCCTAAAGCCCTTATGACTCCTAAAGCACTACGCGAATTGTATTACGCTTCTCAAAATGCAGATTATTTACAAAAAATTGGAAAAACTTTGACCTAGGGGGACCCTACCCCATAGGCCCCCCCAACAAAAAGAAGTGACTGATATGTCTTGAATATTTTCTTTAAGATCATTGTATGCATCCTTCAAAGGATGAAATATCACTGTGCACTACATGGCGGCTTGTCGTACTTCCTCGACCAACTTCTCTGTCGTTGGCCATGCTGTTGCAAGACCGATGGTTCTTTGCATATGCCTGATGTTCTTCAACTTTTTCTCCATTATTTGTGAGATTTGAATGGCTTCCTCAGCCCATGGATGTGTTTTTGAAGAAAGAATATGCTCCTTTCACCACATCTCATCAATTTGTACCTACAAAAACTTGCCCTCTTGAAGATGGGACAATTGTTGCGCAGGTGCTAGGGTTTGTGTCTTCACTTTGATCTCATCAAACGTTTTTTGCGTGTCGTGGATCTCTTCTTATATCTTCTGTACATGTGAATCCTCCTGCAGTGAGTTCCATATCTCCATAGTGACTTCAAATATTTTACTACAGTCTTTAACTGTAGTAGCTATATCTTCCATAGCAGCCTTGATATCCGTTGTGCGTTGTTCACGAACCTCTGTGGGAGCTTCTGGCTGCAACGTCATTTGCAACTCCATAATCTACATTTCAAGCTGAAATTTGACTCTGTCAACTTGTGCCTTTGATTATTTGACTGCTCCCACAATATTCTAAAGTTTCTCTTCTGGTGTTGCCTCTGTCTGGATCTGGAGCTCCAGTAGCTCACTGCATTCTTTGGTGATGGCTGCTTTTAGTTGCTGCCTGTGCACAACTGCCTTTCCATGCTCCATGATGGCCTGATTCTTGGTCTCGAACATCTATTGGTTGTCATATTTAACTTATTTAATTACCAACAAAGCACATTGTTCCCGTATCTTTAGCTCATTGGTGACTCCTTGATGTAGCTTGTGTAAGGTCTAAATGGGGAGCGTCACAAGGTTGATACTCAAATTTTTCCAGTGTTGTGTGTGCTCCTGATCTTCGGAAGTCTCAAAATGTAGAGAGACCCCTAGTAGTTGCACATTTTGGATCTCATATGTGATTACTACAGTCGTACTAAAAGGTGCCATGCTCACTTGACCCATGCTCACCTGAGTCATGCTTAAACCACGCTCGCCTGAACCTTCAGCTTCTTGAGGCCCTTTTCGACCTCTGGAAAATATGATTTGTAATGGTCATCAATGTTCCCCCCACATGTCCTCCTTCATAGCTTAGACTGTGTCTCCAATCTCTTCGATGTCCCCCTAAGTGAGGACCATTGATTCTGCGCCAGTGGATCTGTCCGATTTTTTCTTCTTCCATGCTCCTCCAACTCTTTGTCTCTGCCTTTTCACTTTGAAAGGGGAATATACCTCCTCAGTATCAACAAAAGGGTCTTCACCACCCTCGTAACTACCTCTGATGGCCTCTTCTTCTTTCTCAACTATGCGCTCTGTCTTTGGCATAACGTCCTTCCCTAGCACGACTGTGACTATCTTCGTCACCTTTTTTTGGCCATTATTATTGCCCTTCTTGGTTGGCTACTTCTCGGCCTGTGCACCTGAAACATATGTTGTTGCTCAACTAGTGCCTGCTTGTTATTTCTCTGCTCCTTACATTGGTGGAGTTATCTAATCACTTGGCCAGTTTCTCACCACTTGCGTGATGTCATCATCAGTGACCAAGAATGGAAGCTCATACCATACCTCGTCCAGGTCCTTCTTGGTGTGGATGTGTACATGGTGAAAGTTCACCTTGAAGTCTGCAATTTCTTTGTATTTGTCAAATAAAACTAGTGACAACCTCGACTTCTGGTTGATCACAGTGTGCAAATCCTTTTCAACCAAGACCCAGAACATCTTGTTCTCTGTAACACAGGTCGGATCCTTGAAAGCCTAAAATGAGTCAAACCTTGCAGCCTGGCAGATATCTGGGTCCATAGTGGGGAATTGTGACTCCTTTGGTGTTCTATATGATGTCAATGCTATCAAGATAAATAGCCATGTGTAGTGGAATTTCTTTCCTTCTTCTTGTGCTTCCCGATAGTCATCCAAAAATTCCTAGCAAAAATATCCTTCCCAGTTAAACTCGACACCCTTACTGCACTGAATAGCCAATGATTCGACCGACGGGGGTACCTCGTCTTCCCGACACTTTCTCATTATTTTCCTGACCAAAATGTGTGGGTTAAAACAAACAAACTAATCATTAATTGAGCTGATTAGAAATCCCCTAGACTTCTTGATCAGATCATACTCCTTATTCATTGTCTCAGGCAACTTTTCCCCTGATATTTTTCGACGAATGAGTTGGTGGGGTTTGCTCCTTGGTAGGGAAGCACAATTATCCTTCTAATCAACATATCATCAATGGGGATCCTCACCCCCAGCCACAAACATCCATCATGCACAAACGCCAACAACTAGTGCACACAAATTGTGTTGATATTTCTACGCCCAAAGTGCGGAATACATAAGATATTCAATAGCCCAACTTGCTAAAATCCTACTACCCACAGTAGCGGTTAAACCTTTGTTACTCCATATTCTTCATGGTAAACTGATTACAGATGCTTGTTGGGCTCGAACTGGGGATACTTTCTCTGATCGTTAAGATCCGAGTCCTCCATGCACAGTTGTGGTATCTTGGCCAACAACTCCCTCAATAGACACCTCATCCAGTAGTAGTGGTGTAAATACTTTGAATTTTATAGCATCTGGGTCCTTGGTAACTTTTGAGGTCAGTTTTTGTGGCTACATATAGGGTGGGAACCTGGATATTAGTTCCACATATTCTATGTCGATGTCTTCTATTCTGCCGAACACTTCTTCCAAATCTAATATTGGGGCTCCATTAGCTGCTTTTGCTTGTCCATGCTCTTCTTAGTTCTATGTTCCGTAGTGATTTTTATTTGTGATTTCTATACTAGAGGCTGCTTCATCTTCTACACGCTTACGCCAATAGTTTTCTTCCTTGGGGACCTCGAGCCAGTGACAGGTGCTAGTGGTGTAGTAGTCATTAGGAATCCTAGTCCTCGTCTAAGAAATTATTTCTCAATCTCCTCCCAATTCATGCAGTAGAACGCTTAACTCACACTTAAGCGAAAAATCACCAGTCAAAGTCTCAGTGAGAAAACTATTCGAATGTGGAGCCAGTTTCCATATTTATAACCTTTTTGAATTTCAAATTTCATGATGTCCTTTAGATCCACCTCATAAATGTGAATTTGTCAGCATATTTGCCCAAATATGCCCATTAAATGTGTCCCCCCCGCTCCTTTTAACATAAATTTCTTTGTCAAATCAAATGTAGCAACCCCAACGGTCATATTATAGATGAAGTGCATAAAACCCCTCCCTACAACGTAGTTACCCCTTCTTTGTCGCAACTTCCTCCAGCTGCACCATCCTCCTGAATACCGCACATCCCTTCCTCCTCAATGAAGTCCTTATTTGGCAGCGTAGTTTAAAGTCTCGTGCTTTCTTCTAACTACTTGTAGCACTAAGAATTTTCTCTATTCATGTAGTCATTTTGCAGTCCTAGGGATAAAATCATCCATGTAGAGTTTTAACCTACTCCCATTTACTCATCTAGGAAACAGTTCTCCATTCAAATTTGCGAGTTGAACTGCACCACCATCTAAGATATCTCGGATAATGTATGGTCCTAACCAATGCATTTTTAATTTTCCCTGGAACCTTACGAACTTAATATTGTACAACAAAACCAAGTCTCCATTCTTGAAATTTTTATGCTCAATATTTCAATCGTGCCAAGCCTTTTCCATGTATTTTTGCACTTCTTGTTGAAATCCTACAGTAAAGCAATCTTCCTCGAGTGAAAATAGTTGTTCCAATCTCTCCTCCATATTGTTGCTATACGTCATGTCCGTAACTACAGAAATTCTAAGACTTGGTACTAGATATTCCATAGGCATTATGACTTCCTGTCCATAAGCAAATCTAAATGGAGTATGTCCCATCTACTTCTTACAAGCAGTCCTGTATGCCCATAAAACTGTCGGTATGCCCACATCCGAATCATTTCTATTAATGTTGCATTCTTTAGTCAGAGAGTTCTCCAAAATTTTGTTGAAAGCCTCAACCATGTCATTCACCTGAGGATGATAAGGCATGATCTTCTAATGATGTACCTGAAACTCCTCCATCAATGATTCAATAGTACTGTGTAGGAAGTATGATCGTTGATCTCTCATCAAGATATTCAGACACCCAAATTGCAACAAGATATATTCAAAGATGAAGTACGTAGTAATGTATGTGATGTAATCCTTTACTGGGTGTGATTTAGTGCACCTGGTTAGATAATCCATTGCAATAATAATGTATCATGTACTAGTCTTCTTTCATGGTAGATTGGTCAGACCAACAAAGTCAATCACCCACTTATCAAAAGTCTTTAAGGTGATTTGTGGATTCAATGGAAGTTCATCTCTTCTCAACGGTCTTTCTGTCCTTTGGTAGACATCGTAAGCAATACAATATTATTTGGAATCCTTGTGCACCATGGGCCAACATAGTCTTGCTCTTAAAATCTTATGCACAATGGCTTTTCTTGCATGGTGTCCTTCCGTGACACCACCATGTGCTTCAGCCACAATACTGTGTCTTTCATGCTCAGGAAGATATCTATGCAACATCTCATTGGGGCCCATTTTATACAAATGTCCAGAAATCAGATAAAAATCCGCAGCTCTAACTACAAGTTATTTCTCCTGTTGAGTCATATACTCCACAAGGGATTCTCTGTTAGACAAAAAGTAAATGATATCGGAGAAATGATCATCAACAACCCTTACTAGAAAGAGTTGGGCATTAGGAAGTCCCTCTTTAATGTTTGTTGATTCTTCACAGATCTTGGTTCCGGACAGATGATCTGACCCAATGTTCAATTGTCCTAACTTGATGATTACTTCAAAAATCATACTCTTAGAAAAAAAATAGCCACTTGCAGATATCCCCCCCAAGCACAGGCTTGTTGACCAAATACTTCAACGTAGAATGGTCTGTAAACATCTTGAAGTGCACACCTAATAAGTAATGCCTAAATTTTTGCAGCGCATGCACCATAACCAAGCCATATCGTTCCGTTGTGGAATAATTCATTTCTACCTTAAATAATTTCTAGCTCGCAAATGCGATGGGGTGATCAAGATAACGTTCTTCTGGTTGCACTGAGACAACCTCCAAATTAATGCATGACACATCTAAATGAACGTGAAACTCCTTCTTCCAATCTATAAATACCAGGATTGGTGCAGTGAGCTTTTTTTCCTTTAAGATATTGAGGCTGTTTTGAAATTCATCATCCCAACAAAAGGTGACATCTTTCTTCAGTAATTTTTCCATTGGCACAATGATCTGTGCATATGCCTTTATGAACTTCCGATAATAATCAATATTCCCTAGCGTGTATCTCCTTCACATTCTTTAGCAGATCCAAATTGATAATAACAACAATTTTTGTAGGGTCCACCATCAACCCCTTCTTATAAACAACATGTCCAAGTAATATTCCATATGGTATACAAAAAGTACACTTTTTTTATGTTCAAGGAGATTTGATATTTCCTACAGGTATCCAACATCAAGCTTAGGTTCAAAAAATGCTTCTTTAATAGGCCAAAGACTATCCAGTCATCAAAGTAAACCTCCAGAAATTTGTAGATGTATTTTTTAAACACTGCGATGAAAACTCTAAACAATATCACAGGTGCATTCTTTAACCCAAATGACATGACTGTATATAGAAAAAATCCCCATTTAGTAGCAAAAATGGTCTTACTCCTATCTTCTGGTGTGATCTTAATCTGATGGTACCTTGAAAAATCATCTGTAAAGGAGTAGGCCTCCCGTCCTCCCACATTATACAAAACTTCATCAGCAAATTGTGTTGGTAACAGGTCATGTACGCATGCATCGTTCAATTTCCTTAAATCCACACAAATCATTATTTATCCTTTAGTATTTTTCTCCTGTACTACCATTAGGCTCACCCATTCAAATTCATCCATGGGTTCAATTATTCCATCCGCAACCATCTTCTCAAGCTCCTCCTTCACCTTCTCTTTGGACTTAGGGTTTAGCCTATATGGTTGTTGTTTTACGGGTTTTGCATTTGGCTTCTAATTGATCTTTATTATGCCCATATCACCTATAATTCCTTTTAACTCACTGAAATTCGTTGGAAACAACTCCTAATACTAGTGCAGTAATTTGGCGACCTTACCAACTGTATCCTCATCCCAGTAATCTCCTATGTGCGCAAATTTGGGTTCCGCCTCTAAGCCTATATTGACTTGCTTTGTCTTAATATGTTGTGTTATGTCAGCTATCTGATCCTCTGGTCCCCCAACCTCACATTATCCTTCTGATTTAGTGATGTTAATGTTGCCTGGATATTCATCGCCCTCTTCTGCGGTCATATTATAACATTCGATCGCGTGATGCAACTACGCATTCCAATCTGGCTATACCCAAGTCATTGGCTCATTTGGTGTCCAAACAATTGTTGCTCTAATTTCCTAAAGGGTATTATCGATACACTAAAAACCATATTCGAAGCTAAATGTTAATATGAAGCTTTCCTTCAAACTGTACCAGTCAGTGGTGCCATGGCGCAACTCTGTTTCAAGATACCAATTCATCAGTATCACATCCAAAGTGTGGATAGATATATGTACCCATTCTGGTCTAGGTTCTTTGCCCCATGCCATAGTCCAATGAGACAAATGTTCTTAGGGATCATCCTTACCATTATACTTCTCTGTGAGCCTTGTGTTTGCATGACCGAACCTGAGCCTTATTAATCAATGATACTCCTTCGAATCTCCTATATTGTGTTTATGCGTGCTCCACCATCACAAATGTGTAGACCTCAAAGTTATATCCAAGGACTGGAATCACTATTCTTCCGGTACATACCTTTCAAAATCATCAAGAAATGAGATGACATCACTTAGCCCATCATAGTAAGGTAAATTACGTACCTCTGTTGAGAAGAAACAAATATATTTTGTAAGTCTGTTATAGTGCAGAGCAGAAACTTTGTGCAACCGATTCTTCTAGTTCTCCAATTCCTCATCAGATTTCGAGACACACGAACTATCATTCTCCCAACTTATCCTCCCATCTGTGATGGGTTTGATCCAGTCCTCATCCTGTGTAGTTAACTTATGGATATGGTCAATATCTTCATCACCATATTCGTTGTAAACAGGTTCTGTATATCGCGCTCCTTCTGAGGGGTCCAAAAGAACAACAACCCTAATACCATTCTTCTTGAATACCATCTTCTTCTTTTTAGATTGACTATGGCATCCATATCAAAAGCCCAATCGATCCCAAGTAAATCTAGATACGAATTGTTGTCATCCACAATCTCAATGACTTCAAAGTCCACCGTCACACTTGCTCTTTCAATGTCCACAACAATGCCGTGCAATCGATCCATAGAGATGATTTTCTACTAATTGGCCATGCACAACTGAATTGGTGACCATTGTAGCTTTTTTTGCCCCATTCGCTCCCAACTATGCTTCAGTAATACATTTGCATCTGATCCTAAGTCAATAATTACTTGATCCATTTCGAATTCGTCAATCTATGTAGTTAATTGCATCTCTCGACTGATTCTTTTCTTATTTTTTTTTTACTTTGTTTATTGTGCGTTGTTCAGTTTATGGCTTCTCTTTACTAGCACAATTTTCGATTAGTTTTTTCAATCCTTCTACTGCTTTTTGATCCCTTAGAAACTTCATACATGTCTATAGAAAGGACTTCAAAATGCTTGGATCAGGGTTCTCCACCGCAGTAACTACTTAAGGATTACTCTTCCGTGGTATTATTTACATCTACATCTTCAATGTTGAAGCTCCTGGGTTCATGAAACTCTTCTTTGCTTCTATGAAGGTTTGTTTCTCCCTCTCCATATTGAACATGGTACCCTTTTCTCTAGCCTTCCTGACCCATGTATCCATATGATTTTTCCCCTCTGTTTTATCTTCTCCTGTAGTTGCATCACTTTTTGTACCATGTTAACACTTGGATCATCTTTGTGCAGTTCAACCCTCATCATTTGCAAGTTTTGCACAGGTTTCCGATTCTTCTTTTCTTGCATCTTAGCTATCAAAACAGGACAATCCTCTATTACATGGTCAAATTGTCTACAATACTTAGAGGAAGGGTAGTGGGGTTCTGACAATCTTGCGCAAAACTTCCAGCTTCGTCGTAGTTATAACACATAATCTGACCCTAACCTCATCCATCGCTACCTCCTCAATCGCATCCTTGACCCTAAATCTTCTACAGTCCATAGGTGAACCATTATCTTCCTATTTGTGACCTTGAACTTGCATTCTATATGTTACAGTTTGTTCTATCATCAAATCATAGTTGCGACAATTCCTTTCGTCATGTCCTACTAACTGGTAGAAGTTACAAAATAACTTCTTTGGTACTTGCACATACTTCTGTAAGAAATCATAGTGATCAGTTGAGTGCTAGTCTGCAACTCGACAAATACTACACGAGATACTCGATCCATTAATTGGTCTAGCACTAGGTTCTGGTTTTAGAGGATTAGGACCTCCAACAGCCAAATGAATAGGATAGACAGGATATTGGTCCTTATAGTGACCTTCCACTTTACACTTTATGCACCAAACGTCTGAGCGTGTATTAGGTTGAACTTCTTTTCCCTTCTTAAAATATTGTAGCTCCATATATAAGCTTGTTAATTGGGTCTGTATCTACTAGACTCCTACGTGAGTATCCTATACTGATGATGCCTCTAGCTTCATCGAAATTTCTAATGCCTCAGCTTGTGATGCTATTTTGTTCTACGATAGTGGTATCATGAGATGCGGTAATAGTGCAGCTATATACCACTCCTTGTTCTGCTCATCAGAGATATGAAAGTTGAATTATCCCAGCAAAAATTTTAACCTTTGATCTAATTCCCAGGTAGTCCCATTGACTACTTGCTTAATTTCGTTTATCTCTGTAATTCACTGTGACTACGACTTTTGTTTCTTGAACTCTATGTTTAGTGCTTTCTTCATCTCAGCTAACGAAGTGATTGCGTTTGTTGTAATGTACTTAATATACCATGAAAACGCTATATCCTACAACATTGTGACAACATGAGATTTCTTCATATCTTCACCGTTGATCTATTGTACTTTCCATACATCTTCTGTGAAAAACCAAAATTGTTCAGGATCCTCTGATCCCTGACACTTAAAAATAGGAATCTTTACTGCATTAGCCATATTAAATGGGGGAAGTGGAGGTGGAGGTGTAGGTGTATGAGGTAGAGGTGAAGGTGGAGGTGGAGTGCTCAGATGGGGAATCCCAAAAGTGCCTCGATTATCTGATTGTGACACACCTCTAAGAAAGCTAGGGTTGCTTCTTTATTCTTCACTTTCTGATTCTCCTAATGATGGATTTTAAATAGCTTAAATGAAATTATTGTAGTCAATTATAAATCTTTTTCTGCTCCCTGTAGATCTAGTCTTGTTTCCTTTAAAAATCAATCTTATTACATGTGCATTACGCCCTTTTCACATAACAACATCTTAATCGAGAGATTTAAAGAATTCAAATACTTACCTCATGGACCCTTGAAAGACTGGCACTCAGCTTCACTATAGGATACTGATGTATCAATTGCGAATTTAGTAATAAAGTCTTCGAGGACACTATCAATCTAGTAATCAACAACTCTTGTGATCTTATTTTTAGTCTCCTTGAGTTGCTTAATCATTTCTGGGGTCCACGCAGTAGGCTCGTCGCACTTCCAACAGGTCTTCTGTCTAACTAATTTTGAAAACCATTCATGTAGTTTGTTAGCGAATGATGCAAAAAAGATCTTGTACTTTTCTGTATAGATATACTTTTGCCACCACCTTTCTGTTGATAGGTGTAGATTTCTATCCTCTTATGCTGCAAATTCATGCAACTTTAGATTGACCCAATCTTGAATCTCTTTTCTAGTCAGATGCCACATCACCTATCCCTCAGACAGATCCCGTTCTCGACAATGGAACCATTTGTTAGCTTGAGGGGCTTAGACCCGGGTTCAGACTTAGCTACGCAAACTAACAAAATGCTATACCACAATCCCTTTCAGCAATGATCTTTTTGTGTAGACTGTAGTCTCATCCAAGTTGATATTGGGGGATGCTGGAACCAAGCTTTTGGATCTAGAAGGATATGGAGTGTGGATATTGACTTAGTCTTAGATCTATTTCCACTCTTTGCAATATTTCTTAGTATTATTCCGAATATGATCTATTCATAAAAAATACTACTCACAGATATAAAACCCTACTTACTATGCATAAATCAATGGATCTTAACTGTGATTATTTGTAACAACATTCATACATGAATTGTGACCTTATCTTTTATTGCGCAAAACAAAAGAAAATAGTAATCACATAAAGCAAAGTACAAAAGGTAAGTACACATCTACCTTCAAAATATTCTTTATTAACTTTAGATCTTCACTATTACAGTTTTTATTACCCTCCACACACAACTGCAAACTTACCAAGGTCTCCACGCACACAGCTGCAGGAGCCTTCCCCTTCACTCGAACACAAAGATATGACAATTATAGACTCAAAGCTGATTGATTTGAATTACTTTTCACTTACTAAGACAACCCTTTATATATATTTTCCCTCTTACAATATCATGGTCCGCAAACCATGGGCAGAACTCAAAACATATGAATTAATCCCATCCTTTTACAAAATAAGGGGCTTTGACTCACCCTAAAGCCCCTATGACTCCTAAAACACTGTGCAAATTGAATTCCGCTCCTCAAAATGTGGATAATTTACACAACTTTAACAAAACTTTGACCTAGGGGGACCCTACCTAAGAAAGCATACAATGGGTGTTTGACCTTTAAATAAATTGACCTTGAGCATGAAACCCATGCTACAAAATAACAATAATAAAATTTTATTTTCCCTTTACATCAGATACATGAAATAATGATTACATGAGACATTATGAACACTGAACCTAGTTACATTTTCCAACATCTCTCTATTTCAAGCTCTTGTAAAAATGAAACCTATCTCGAGCTTAGTCTTTGTTCCTTCTCGTTCTCACAAATACATGAGAATAGTTTACCAAGTATATTTTTATCAATTTTTGGGGCTCTTAAAAACTATACGAAAAATGAACTTGGTGGAGTTGCATTTAAGCTCTTTCAGACTCCCTAATCCTGAAACGTTTTCTGAATGAACTCCTTTCCTTTCACCCTTGTTAAAAGAATTAGAAAGGGAATTTGTTTGGTGTAAGTTTACCCCTTTTTTAGTCTGGATAGACTAATTAAGAAAAAGGTATACTCTAGTCAATCATGATTAGAAGATTTCTCCTTTGTATTATTTTATACTTTTTCATCCCTAAGAGACTAAATTTATGAAAAAGAACACCCTTGAAGTGTTCTTTATGTTCTTTTCAGACTTCCTAAATATGATAGATTACTTAGCTTTACTTTCTCTTGGCTCACTAAAATTTTACGTTGAAAGAAGTGAAGGAGTTATATTTTATCCTTTTTTCAAACTCTTTAAAATTAAATGACAAATATAATTTTGGAGTTTTGTTTTTATTTATTTTTAGACTTTCTAAACATGAAAATTCAGCGAGCTACATCTTCATTGGACTCATTAAAATTAAAATAGTGAAGGACTCATCCATCATGATAAGGCTGGACTTCTCCTTCTTAGAGTTCGTTAAAAATACTCAGAAGGAATCATCTTAACGATGAGCTTGCAGTTCTATCAAGCGTTATACTCCTCAATTTTGTGTAAAAATAAAGAGTTACTTGCCATAAATGGTGGGGGACACTTGGGAAATAAATTTATAAAATCCATATATTTAAAAAGAAAACAAGTCACTCTTGAATATGACACCCCTTCACTCTTTATGTCAAGGGTGGGGAATCCATTTACCTCTCGTTGACCATACCCTATTGAAAATATTCATATTATTATGTGGTCTCATTTTTAGTTAGTGCTACCAAGACAATTGTCGTGTCATGAATATGTTCAAGAGAAGTTCAACCTGAATCAACACTTTTGCAGTCCTCAAAGCCTTCTATCACGTTGGTCATCCTAAGTCAGTATTGAATCACTCTACTTTTTTCTCCTTCAAATATTGATATATTTTTCATTTTTTTGATGGTGGATACATTAAGGCCCTCCCATGACAAATCACTTCCTATCAACCTCAACACACTATCTGCGAAGTTGATTTAGAAACTATTCAGTGCCTTGGAACTTGCATGTCTCAATGTTGAGTTTCCTTTGTTTTTGAAAATAGGTTTACATTATTTGACCTTCAATTTCATGATTCTATGAGTTTTCAAATTCATATCATTTATTCACACTTCATAGAGTGTACTAGATTACCTTGAGGGCCATTGTCATTATTGGTGGTTCCTCTCACATCTGTTAACAATTTTCCTCATTCACCAATAATCAAATGGTTTCTTCCATGTTCGACCTCAAGACATTCATTCACATGGTTAGATTTGTACTTTGGATAGATAGAGATGAAGACCCCAGATCTTGTATGTTATATCCACATGGAATAAAGTTTTGAGTATTTATGACTATGGAATAGATCCATGATGTATGTCTGGTGGCTATGTTCATACTAAATCATCCAAGCATAGATCCATGATTTATGTCTAGTGGCCATGACTTCAATTTGTTGACATGGATCTTTGTACTTATAGTTAGAGTTACTTGTATTCTCAGTATGGGAATGCCTACCTTAGAGATGATCATATGATTTTATTGTACTATAAACTTTTTGTTGTTGACTTACAGGTTTCCAACTAGTTGTTCCTTGTTTCAAAAGTTTGCATGATAAATCACTTTAGTCAACATACCTTTTTTGACTCTGTACCTTAGGGGGAAAGCTATTACACATTATTTTGTCCTATCTAGGAAAATGATATCAAATCCAGATCTTTCACTATATGAAAAACTATTTACATCAATCCCTGAAGCAGATGGAAGAAATATCTCTCCATGAAAGATAACAATCTAGGCTTAATTCCTTAGGAAACCCTATTTTTGGAGATATTCGCAAGTTAACCATTATGATATGCGACGATGCAGTTCTCATATCTAATGCCTTGTGTCAACATCGCACCTTAATGCACTACAAGATTTGTCAATCTTTTAACATGGGTAAAAAATAAAAAAGATCATGAAGCTTCTATTCTAGAAGCCTCATGGAGATATATTTCTAATCGGTGAGGATATGGACTCAAATATTTGTTTGAGTGGTTCTCATCCCTACCATAGTGGATACCATCCCTTGCATTGTAGATCTAATCCCCACCTAAGTGAATCTCTAACTTCTATCCTTGGCCTATAAATACAACATACTCAAGCAAAAAGGGTTGGCTTTTGAACTCCTGAAATATACTTTCACTCTGCTCAATTATCCATTGAAGGATTTTGAACACGAGGTCTGAATCGAGGAGTACTAGGAGGAAGCTATCAACATCATGGAAATGTTTGTAACTATCTAATTTCCTTATTAATACAAAATATATTTCTTTCGCACATATGTTTTCTCATTGTATGAATGTTTGTAATGGAACTCCTTAACCATGAATTTAGAAGCTGTTGAGTACTTTATATATCAAACTCTTTGTTTAGTTTTTTTTTGGTGATATTGCAGGTTTTGGCTTTTGGAATGAAATGTAGAATGGGAGCTACAAAAAGAAAATTACGAGCAAGGAAAAACTTCATATTACCAAGTATATCCATGTTTACATTTTCAACAATATTCTAGGGAATGCTTGTATATTTGTGTGTGTTTTGTACTAGTGTTTGGTTCTCAAACCTAGGGAGATCATTTGTCTGTCAACACCACCTGACACATGACACATGCTAGAGCATGCATTGACATGTGGCGCTCCTAACATGTGCCATATGTCACTCATTTATGTATAGATGGGATGTGAAAAAAGGTGATATTTGGGTGACACATGTCATCCACATGGCATTGCCATGTCATTAGTCATGATGTCATTATGACATCATCACTTGTTTTTCCTAGGTTTTTGATACATTTTTACTCCAATATAATGAGGGAATTAGTTGATGGACTTGGTAAACAAAAATAAGGTTGTAAAGTGATCGCTTGTTACCCAAGATGCATCATATGAGAGTTTTTATCTATAATATGTATTACTAATACCTACAGGGCTTGATAATCTGGTAAAATCCTTCTTACAGCTAGCCCTTCATCCCTTATCCTATCGTTCCATATGAATAGGGGATAAGGATGGAACCATCCAAACCCCAAATTTCAATTTATTTGCTACATAAAAAGGGAAAATTCCATCCCGAAAAATTTTAAGGAATTTTTCGCCAAGGGCTCAACCCAATGTTTCCTTTGATACTTGGGAATATAAGGGGAAAACCTAAATTTTTTCCCTTGGACCAAAAAAATCATTTAAACTCCATATTTCCTAAAGGATCTTGGGGATTCTATTCCAAATCCACCTTCATTAATCACAACGATTTTCAATTGCCTTGAACAAAAAACCATCGCCTTTAAACCAAGTGGCCTTCATACATATGATAAATACAACCATTACATTCAAGGTTCCTTTACATTCATGAACATATAACACATAGATATTCTCACCTAGCATCAGAAGAGGGATTCCATTTCACACAACATTCTCTATTTTTAAGGAATTCATTTCAACAGTCAAGAAAACCATGTTAATTACTTAGCACACTAACCATGCAAATTCATTTCAACGATACAATAAATATCAACATACCAATGCACACGTACAAATTAAATTTACTGTACTGTTTAAACATGAAGTATTGAACACCATTCACATTTTATTTACAAGGAAGAATACACTTACTCATTCCACTTAATTTTGGTAGAAAATGAAGAAGGGACTACCACTCTCCACCCAACTGTAGGCATAGATACACTACAAATTTCTTGCAGATAGCCACCCATGATCCATATATTATGTATGAAGGATGATTCACTCTAGGTATTACACCAAAAAGGGTCAACTTTAGGGATAGATAATGAAGGCCAACCTCCTTCACTAGCTAGGAAATAAGGATTCCATCTCTCAAGAACTGCGTCTAGGTTGAATACACAACAAAATATGGCCACTGGGGGCCTATACATAACAAAGGGAGGCTATTTCATTTCTCCCTATGGTTTCCATAGAGAACCCCACCCCCCCCCCTCTTTCCAATGCTTCACATGCATAAACACATTCAAATGGGTTGAGTACTTATTGGTCTTCCCAACTCTAGTGGAGGGCTCTTTCACTAGTTTCCCCAGCTCTCATAACTCAAGTTTGGATTTTGTAATCTAGCTTCTAATAATATATTTGTAGTTTCACAGGGTTACAAGTCTCTAATTTTATAGGTTGAAAAGGGTTCTAGGATACACATAAATAGTTTGGGTCTCTCCAATCACCATAATTCTCTCTACTTGACTTCTAACAACTCAAAACTCTCTTCTTTCTCCCCGCAAGTGCTGCCTTACAAAAGAAAGGTTTGAGGTCCTCTCCTCGAGCTATAGAGTCAACCTTGGGTGCCATGAGCTATGTAGCCCATGCTTGTTGGATGAAATACCTCCCTCCCCATTCCTCATCATTTCTTATGGCAACTGGTAACTCAACAAGAACATCATGGGTTAGACCATTAAATTTAGGGAAGATTGGAAAAATTCCCAATCTCCCTTAGATAATTCCTAAGAAAACTATCATTCTAGACATCGCGATCTATACAAGCATGTCCATCTTCATCAATATTATCAATTTTAAAAATAATTAAAAATAAATATTTGCATCAAATAGTCTTTGAAATATAGCCATGTTGGCTCTCCAACATTATTATTCTTTAATTACATTACAAAACTATGGTATTAGAAAAAGCGATGTTATAGTTAGGAAGTGTTATGGAGAAATACAAATATTACAACAAGTTTTTTGTTCTCTATGAAATTATGGGGATAAGGAAGGCCTATACCAATGTTAGAAGGATGTGGAAGAGATGTGGGGAAATGTGACATATTTAATGATATAGTGAGCACGATGAGAAGAAATCATCGAGGAGAAGAACATGGAGAATAATCGGTAAGAGGTTTTTTTTATATAGAAACTAGGAGATAACTCCTTAGCATGTGTGAATCAGAGTTTAAGTCTGGTCACAACATGGCTAGCCTCAGAGGAAGATAAGTGGTAATAGTTTTTTATCTATTGGAATTTATGATGGTTCCTTCAAGTCCACATCCCAAGGCTTGTAGGAAAGCTTTGTGTTGTTGCCTATGGAATCAATTGAAAGCATAATGGACATTTGGGATTATGGTGTTGTGGATATTGGTATAGTTATCAATATTTATTTTCACCCTTTATTAATTGACACTTGGAGACTTAGTGAACCATATGGATTTGATTTTTGAAAACTGTACTAGAAATGAAATTTATTTTTATTTTATGTTTATACTATATATTTTTCTGGATAATATCACTATTAGGACATTCATCAGAAGGAATTGGGAGAAACCACACAACTATTTTTTGGGACCTTTATTTTTATATATGCATGCTTGCATTTGGATTCCTATAAAACTATTTTTTTTGTATTTCAATTTCATATGGCCCCATCACAAATTTTTAAAGATAAAATCCTAGCTATTACTATGAAAAAGCGACACAACAAGAAATATTTTGATGAGAAGTTAGAATCTGCTTGAAATCAATGTGAGCTTCGATGGGAGAGTGGTTTATCCCTCTGTATTTTTGGCTGTTATTAAGTAGAGATATGTCTAAATATTATATGTATATTGACCACCTCCTTCCATATTATACCTTTTCCCCTTTGGGATATAGGATTTCTTATCCCCTATGAAGTTTCTATTCATTCACTCATCATGCCCCCATTTTTGTATTTATTCATTGTGAAATAAAAGAAAGAGCCCCCATGAAAATATTGTGATAAAAAGTGGTTAATGATAATTTTCTTCAAAAAATTAATTATGTTTCTAAGAGGGCATGCTATGAAATTGTTTGTGTGGTCGATTATGAGTTTTTGAGTTTTTGTAATTTTAATAAGTGAGTGTTGTTACTTATTATAGTCTTACCTTGTGCGGTCATTGGGTTGAGCGAGAGAGTGAGAGAAAATTAAGTTGCAACTCAAATTATAGTATTGTTGCAATAGAGTTAATCAACACTCTTATAGCCTACCTTATGAAACATGACGTGTCTTGAGGGAAGAAGAGTACCCTAAGATTTAGAGATGTGGATTTAAAGCACCTCAACATAGTTCCTCACCAAATTGAAAAGTAGAATCTCTTACTTTTTTTCAAAAAGAAAACATAGGATTAAATAGATTTTCATAAAAAGAACTAACATAATTCTCTTAACACATAACTAACAAACTTTAAGACAAAATTTGAATGACATACTAAAACCTAGTAACAATTTACAATAATAGATCTAATTAGAGACATGGTCCCAACTAGCCATGATAATGGGAAATCAAGTACAATTTTCACAACAAACCAAAATATTTATCTTATGCACACAATAAAACTAAATTGTTTAAAACAAATACCTACTAATACATCTTGAGAATCCCTATCACTCCTCTCAACAACAAAAGCATTGGAAACAAGCTTGGAGACAAAATTTGAATGAGCTAGTAAAAAATAGTAACAATTTACAATAGTAGATCTAACTAGAGACATGGTATCAACTATCCATGATAATAGGAAATCAAGTAGCATTTCCACAACAGACCAAATTTTTTATCTTATATGCATACAATGTGATTAATTTAAAAGAAAAATTACATACTAATATATGCTAAGAATTACTTTCATTCCTCTCAACAAGAAAATCATTGGCCTCCAATGCTTTTAGAATAGAGAGAGTGTTGTTTCATATAGTGCTAGGAAACCTAATGAGCTTGATGTGGTCACTGGCCTTGCTTAGAAATGGGGTAAACGTGGTGGATCCTTGATGAGTTTGGCAAGTATCCATGTTGAAGAATTTATCTATAATAATGGGAGGTTGAAAATATAGAACAATATCTACTTTTTTTTTTTTGTTAAGTTTTTTGCCCCCTCGATAGATGATTACATGCTTAACCTTTGGCTTGAGAAATTCTGGCCCAGGGGTATCTAAGCTATCAAAATCACCAGGGGATCTCACTTGGCTTGGACCATAATAACCCTTAACATGACTATACTTTTTCCCATGGAGTTTCAAAACAGTGACCTTCACATCACAGAGTGAGTTAACAATACACCCCATCATCATCATTTATTCTACGCCTCGTGGGCTATACAAAAATATCTATAAGATGACTAGTTAGGATGTTTATTTCCAATGTTGACTCATGATATGATTTTAGTAAATCAACATTGTCAACATCATGGATTCCCAATTGAGCTAGAATATCTAGGAAAATAACATTCTTAGGTAGTTTTTGGATGATGGAGCAAGGGTCATATTGAATGTGTTTGGTGTCACTATACATTTTTCGCTTATATTGGTATTTGTCGACACCTTGTCAACAATGTGAAAATGTTGTTGGATATGGTGTCAATCCATGAGTTGTTTCAACTTCTTGATTCTTTTGAAGGATGTGGACAACTTTGTTTTGGAGAGATTACAAGTGTAGAAGAAGGTCTATTATTTTTCTCTTTTTTAAGATGTGATGTAGTTGGAAAAGGTATGGATAAGATATATTCATAGGGAGCCAAAGGATAAAAATCATAATAGATATAGAAAGGAGAATTACTTATGGATGAGTGAATTTCTTGGATATAGCCACGCTCAATTTTGGTAAGAATCAAATCCCAGTTAACTAGAGAAGTCTGATGATAAATTTGAATACTCTGGAATAAGGGTATAGTTAATTGCTTTAGTTTGGCCATTAGTGTGGTTGAAAGGTAGTGTAAATATTAAGAGATATTTCTAATATTTTTCAAACAGAACCCCAAACACGACTCACAAAACAAGGGTCATAATAAAATGCAATACCAATGGGAGAACAAAGGATCACCAATCAAATTCAAAGAATAGTTGGGTTAAGTCACTAGCATAATTGATTTTATGAGAAAATTTGAACTTAGCCATTTGATTAAATCTATCAACAACCACAAAAATGAAATAATGAAATTGAATAACAATGGGGAAAACATTGAAAAAATCCATGGGAATCCTCTAGCAAGGAGTCGTAGGAATGGGTATAGGGAAACTCAAACCAAGATTTTTATTAATTGTTTTAAATCATTAATGAATTACAAAATGCTTCAAAAAATGAATAACATCCTATTACATAGGAGGCCAATAAGAATAATGTTGTCAACCATGAAGGGTATTTCTCTTGGAAAAGTAACTAACATAGAGAGTAGAATGTTCCTCTTTGAGAAGAGAGGAGTGATGACCATGGATACACACAAATTGTCAAACTTGTAGAATAACCCTTCTTTAATATGAAAATTTTGGAAAATATAGAAGTTTGAAGATGTTGGTTGTTGGAGGATTTTGCAAAATCACCCAACATTTGAATCATGTTGATACTATGAGCCCAATTTTGAAACCCCAAATGTGAAGTGGTGATAATAGTTAAGGTGTGAATTTAAGGAGGCTAGTTCAAACAATCTACCACAATAGTTTTGTTTCCATTACTATCCTTGATAATCAAATGAAGCTACTACAAATATCATGCCCATTTCATTCTTCTTCAATTTTGTTTTGGGATTGAAGAAATTGCAAAGGTAAATGATCAACATGCACAATAATTTCTTTTGTCATAAGATTATGCCTTTGATATATTTTATCTTGAACCAATGCAGATAACCATTTATGATAACTTGGAGTAGTTTATATGGCTTCTAAAAATGTTTCTAAATGATAAACAATTTATTGACCAATATGCATCAAAATTGATTCAAGTGCAAATTGTGAAGCACTTGTCTTAATTTCAAAAGGTTGTTAAATAAGGAAATACAAGTATATATGAAAAACATAATTTTTCTTTCAAGATATTGAAAACATTAGAAATTATGATTCTTTGTTCACTCAAAATTAATATTTTCCTTTTTCAACTGATGCAAAGGAAACTAAATTTTATAAAATCCAATGATGAATTTATGATAGAAACTCACAAGACCAAGAAAAATCCTTAACTCAATGAAAGTGGAAGGAATAGGTCAGTTGGGGAGAGCTTTTACCATAGAAGGATTTAGCCTAATTCTAGGCACATAAATGATACAACCAATATAAGAGATTGATGTTTGAGAAAAGCAAAACTTATAGAGATGAACGAATTATTGATTTTGCTGAAATTTGTGAAGAACTTATTCCAAATTTTGGAGATGTGCCTTCCATGTTTTCGATTAAAAATAATATCATCTAAATGGGTGATAAAAAATTTATCATAACATTCTCTAAAAATATAATATGTTAATCCCATAAAGGTAACTTCTAAACCTGAACTTTCTAGAAATGAATTGTGTTGGAATTTAGAATCATCCCAATGTTTCAAGTGTCCACTCAAAACATTAGGATGTTTCCAATATGTTCATGTTTACTAATTATGGTTAATTATGGAAATATACATACTCGAATATCATAAAGGTAGTCAAGGCCTTGTTCACTGCAAAATGCATCACAAGCCACTCAAGAAGACCCATTATGGTTTTAAAAGTTGTTTCAAAGTATCTTCTACTTGAACCTTGATATAATGATATCAACTTTTAGGATTAATTTTAGTAAAGAATCATGCATCTTGAATTTGATCAAGAAAATCATCATTGTGAGGTAGTGAATATCGATTGTTGACAATGATCTTATTTAATACCCTAAAATAAACAAAAATATGCTATGTTTCATCTTTCTTAATTACAAGCAATGCTAGTATTGCATAAGGAGAGACACTTGCCTTTATGAAAAATTTAGACCCTCATTCTTGAAATTTACTTTTAATTTCATTACTTTGAAACACTGAATTGAAATAAAATGGGCCACTAGGAAGAAAGATAAAAGGAACAAGCTCAATTGTATGATTGATTTCTCTATGCATACCAAGTGTTGTAGGTTCCTAGAACACATTTGAATAGGGATAAAAAAGTTGATGAAGATTTTCATGTTGTGTAGAAATTATGACAATTTCTTTCTTTCAATTATAATGAGACCTTAATAAGATTAATGCTAATGTTAATACTTGATTAACTATTTTACATGTATGCTTGTAAGTGAGTACCAATTGTTGTTTTTTGTGTGCCTATGATTAAGTGCTTTTCATATCGTTCTACACTATATATGTATGTTATACGCATCATATTAAGATTGTCTATCATGCTATATGGATTACCATGAAAAAAACCACAATAATACATATTAATCACATCAGAAGTTTCCTTATCCACAAGCTTAGGACAAAAATAAAATGCATGGTAAATGTGTGTGATCCATAGTCTAGAGGGTTAGCTTAGGTGTTCATGAGCTAGAAATGAGGTCTCTCCCCCAAATATGTGGAGGTCAAGGGTTCAACTCTCTCTACCCCCTTAGGGTTAGGATTCATAATTAGGGATAATGATTTACCTCATTTACCATCCATAGATCATGGGGAATCACTTGGAATTTTTTCCTGAGTAATTTTACTTGGGGAAAAAATGTGCATGATCCATGCAGATGAACGATTATGACTAAGGATTTGGGTCCATTTTCAAGTACAACTTGTTAATGGTATTCTTTAGACTTAGTTCTTTTTGTGGGCCATTGTCCCTAACACAATCAATTGAAAATGTTGTGTGAGGTGGGAATGAGTGACAAACAAACTATCAAAACCTCTTCAATAGGATTATGGTGCATCAAAGTCGGCTTGTTCAGCTAACACTGGAACTCATCATAAATCATATCATCACTACAAGTGTCATTAGAAGAAACCATTGAATTCCTATTCATGAGTTGATACAGTAAGGAAATATTCTTCAACCTAAAATATTTGAAATTATCATGTCCTTGTTTCTTAACATATCTATACAATTTTCCATTTTTATTGGAATCAAAAGGAGAAGATGATGAGTGATTACCTGTTTTGATAGAAGGTGTATTATTTATGGCTTTTGTTTTATGCTTGTCGAAGGATGATGGAAAATATTGAGGTCTATACTTGCTAGAAATATTCTCTTCAGTAAATTGTGTGTACATGTATGTGATATCAAGGGTGGTGATATCCACCTACTTCAATTCATTGTACCAATGTTCTTACAATCCACTTCTAGAATTGAGGACAATATGTTTAATTGGAATAGTAATGTTGAGAAGAATTCACAATTGTCTTAACTAGTGGATGTAGTATTGCACATGTATGCTGAATCCTTAGCTCAAGAAAAGCCACTTGATATTCATATATTTTTTACAACTATAATGATACAATGTGAGATCAAGAAATTCCACAACCATTTTCCAAGTGATGATTGGATTTTGCATTGTCACATGCTCTAAAAAAATAATTTGCTAAGACTCGTAAGACTCAACTTGGTAAATGAAACCTTCTTGTTTGTAGAAATTATATTATAATAAGACCATGTATCCAAGTCAAGAATTTAGGTATCAAACACTTTTGGATCTTGGGATCCAATTTAAATAGAAAACTCACACTTTGGTGCACTAAGGAGATGTCTTATCGATAAAATATCATTAGCCTTATTATATAATAAGGTGGTGATATTTGTGAGTTCCACCACTCCCTTACAAGAATAATTATTTCCATGGGTAGTGTAGTTATCATATTTGATGTAGAGGAAAATAACAACTAATATAATCCTTAAAAAATGTGGTTTCTTGCAAAAGTTTGAATTGTGGGTTCATAGTTTGTCTCTACTTCCTAGTCTCCTAGATGATGCTGCAAAATTGAGGCTGCTAGCCATCTTTGGCATTACTAATTGCATGAATGGAGTAGTTGATGTCAAGATATGAGGAGTACTTTGCATGCAAGATGATAAGATTTCATACATTCGTAACTACCCACATCAATTTGGGAAATCTAGTGACATCACCTTTGGATTTAGTATTGGAGCAAACAAACATCACAACGGGTTTCATAATTACAAATTTATTTCTCTCTTGCATGTTTGTCCCTCCTTCACATACTTCCCACACCTGATATTCTTCCATGACCACACTGACCATGTCTTTGTTCATCCCCATATGTTCTGATCATGCAGGGTGTTGTATTTGTTTTTCGAAGGTAGTTCTTCGCTGCGAAACTGCACCGAGACTCCAACTCGACAAAAATTTAGGTTCAAGTGGCCCATGAACTAGAGGAGCCTCCCTCAAGTGTTATGAGACCATTTTTAACATTGTTCATTATCACTAGAAAACAACCTTTGAAGCATAATGGCCATATTTGTTATTTGTTGTAGGTGGTTATTGATGATTATCCAATATCTGCTAAAAAATAAAGCCCTGTTTTGCTGAAACTTAATCAAAGTGCCAATGTCTAACTCTGACATAAAAACATAGATTAAAGAGTTTGGTGGAGGAATAGAAGAGATATAAAATAACTAAGTATTCATACTGAATATTTAATCAATCAAATATAGTAGATGCGTGTAGAAGAGATGACATAAGGAGACAATTAAATAATGCAGAAGAGATGATTTAAATAGATTGTTCGATTAGATAATTTCAATGTAGATGATAACTTTGCAGTGGGCTGTTAGGAAGGATGATACTCAAACCTAACCTTGACCTAAATCGTATGTTACCTTGACCATATGCATAAACAAATTATGAAATATCAAGAAAAGACATACATGAGAAATAATTTCTGTCATGAAACTAAAGCCATAATACTTCAATTAAAATTCCTGTAATAAAAATCTTTGCAAAAATGACAGGGTTTTGGCATCAAAATCCAACCCTTTTACAAATAAAATGAAACAATATATAGGAAAACATCTCCCTGAAACTATCACTAGTCTATAGGAAGAAAATCCTATCAAATAAACTAAAAATACAATATGCCGCAGAAAATTTGGAAATGGCAGAACATCTTCTTCCTTTAAATCTTGGGGTGATCCTTTAGTTTCTGATTCTTTTGCTAAGAAATCTAAAGTTGTTTAAGATTTCTCCTTGTATATTTGGAATTGATTGCTTGAATGCTGATTTTTTTCCCTAAAATCTAGAAATTTGCTCATTTATTATTGATTTATTTCCTTTATTCTTGAAACTGGTGGCCTATTTTTTGTCACAAATCTGCCTTAATCTTCTACCTGTTGATCTTTTACCTCAAAATCTCGAGGTTGTTGAAGTCTTTCCCTAAAAATCAATTAATATGCCCATAATCTGGTTGACTGATCCCTTTTTATAGAATTGATTAACGCCTTGTCCTTTGATAAAATTCTTTTATAATCCAATTATCTTAATTATCCTTGAGGTGTTTAATCATTGTCGAGAATTTCAAAAATGATTTGGAAACCATTGATTTTTTGTCACTCTTTAATTTTCAAAAACATAAATCTTAAATTTTTGGGAATAAGATATTTTAATAAAAATATTTCCCAAAAATTTATAAAATCATATTTCCATATTTCCATGAATTCCATAAATAAAAACTTAAAATATTTCCTCAACTTATTTTATCTTGTAAAAGCACTCATTGTTTGAAATCCATATCTTGTTTTGACATGTACAATTGTTCCTTTCCTCATGAATTTCATAAACCAAATCCCAAAATATTTCTCTGTAAACCCATCCATGGTTTTGAAAACCATGTCTTGTACTACTTCTCCATTGTAGCATTTTTTTTATGAATTTCATAATTGAAATTAAAAACAATTTACCCAAACCATTCACCGATTTCATATTTAGTTTTTCCTACATTTGGTTTACTTATGAATAAATGAAACTTCATAGATAATTATCCTTTTTCTATGAAGACCATCTACTATTTTTCTTCCCCATGGTTTTGAAAACCATGTCTCCCTTTTCAATGCCATTTTTTTACTTCTGTAAAAACTTTTATGTTTTCAACTCCATTTTTTACTTCTGTAAAATATTTGGATAAGAAATTATCCATATTTTATCTTCACAGGCATTTTTCCCCTTTATAATTATTTTCCTCCTTATATCCATAGTATACAACATTATTTTTTTGCTCCTTAAAATTTCGTTTTTACCTCTGTAAAATTTTTTCACAAGGCAAAAATCTCTTTATAACATTGTAATGATTTGTTTTTTAAAAGTACTTCTGAAACATGTTTCTTCATTTTTACCTACATGAGTATATATTTAGATTGTTCACCTAGCCTCCTCTTCCTTCAACCTTTCACCCATAAGTTCTTTTCAGAAAAATATAACTGGAAAAGTCTTCCCTCCATTATCGCGTTCCGTACAAACTTTATAATATATAATTTTCTTGCATACCTTGTAGACCTTACCGCCTGATATTATAAATTCAAATCAATGTAAAAAGTATTTTTACAATGGCCTTGCGGGGGGTGTTAAAGGCAATAAAAGTGAAACAACTTTGTGGAGGGGGTAGGTTAACTCGAATAGGTACCCTCCCCCGAAAAACACTGATTTAACATTTCACACATCTCGAGGCAATTTGTATAATGATTTTTTAATGTTTGAAATGAAGGGTGGGGACATAAGTTTGATTTGACTAGTTGATTTTGAATTTTGAGTTGTTGTTGTTGGATGATGTATATAACATGGATTCAAAAATTGGGTTTGGCCCGATAATTTTTTTGAATAAATAAAATAAATAATTTTATAAAAATATATAAAATAAATAATTTTATAAAATCAAATTTATTTAATTTTAAAACTAAAAATGGCATAGAAAAATACATATGAACTATTTGCGTCATCAAATTTGTATATGCAAGATGATTTGGCTAGGGAATAAACTAACAATTTTTTTTTTTTTTTGTGTAACTTTTAAGGGTGTCAAAAAAATTTACAACATCAGGCTCCAATTGGGGACTGCTTCCCCCTGTGGAATGTAGAGAACTAGTAGGCCAACTACCTTAATTCTATTGGGCATGGAGTCCTTCCATAAGAAAATTAATCATCTGCACTCTCTAACCTACAATCTGTGGCCTGAAATGTGTTTTACACTTTGAAATATGTAAGTCGCCAATTAAAATCAAACTATCAGTTGCTACAGGTAAAAGTAAGTACAACAATTCTTAATCCATTAATCTAGTGGAGTCACTAGTCAACAAATGTTCTTCTCATCTCCTACAACTTATTTCACTAAAAGAAAACAAAACTACATACTGCAATTGGAATCCAAATTGAAACAACTACTAATCTATTGCAAACTCGAATTTACTTATTCTGAAAACCACACACTACATACTGAATTATGAAAATCACTGCACAATGAAACTGAATGATCCACTGATTCAACCCCACACACTTATATTTAACTGAGTTGAAAATATGTATTGTTAGGTGTAATCAAATTTCAAATGTAACCACATGGGAAGTGGATTTAACTCAAAGATCACTTTGCATGCAGTTGAGGATATGAAAAATATTTGCAATATAAAACTCAAATTCCTTAATTAGCTGATACTTACAACTAAAATTTGAATATTGCATCCTTTTTAAACATATGAAACTTCTTGTGATTGCCATGAGGAAGAAAAACATCCAGCTTCATGTCATTATCATAGCAAGAGATTCAATTGTCATTTTGAACTAGGGGAATTGATAACCCAATGGAATTTCCATATAAATAAAGCAGAGTTTCTAGATGAAGGAATTTCAACCAATATAAAATGCCTATTCCTTTTCACCAACAAGGAATATATCTAGTCTTGGTCGTTCTCAAGGGAAATATTTCTTCGTTACTTCTCTCCTCGACGATGGTTCCAAATGTTGTATCCATTTCTTTAAGACAATTCTTGGCTGTGAAACTATGTCGAGAAACCAACTCGACCAAATTTTAGGTTCAGGCTGTTAGCCTCCTGCTCATAGCAGGTATTCACCTTTCGTGATTGACATATTTACAGGCCAAATATGTCATGCTTTGCTTGCAGCAATGTTCCATATTTGAAATTTTCTACTGTGGCAAATAGGGCACAAAATCCTCAGGCACGAAAGTCATTGCATGTATTCTTGAGGACCATGGACCAGGCACTATTAAACATTTCTCAAGCATGTCCTCTTACATCAAGGACACCACTGTGCACCATCCAAAGTCATATGAGCATTTGTCTACTATTTCTACTTTGCCAAAAGAGGCCTGCTAGTATTGATAATTCAAATTTAGTTGTGGATGTCAAGTGTGCTTCCTTTGGGTGCATGTGTTTCCTCTTAAACTCTATGCTCCAGCAGTTTTGCCACTTCTTTTTGCCTGACAGCAACAGCAGAAGCTAGTCACCTAGAACCATTCGGGCCTAGCTTTGAGAAATCAATTAAAGGTGAAATATTAGCCGATGGATTAAATACTTTCCTAGCAGCGCTGGGAATAATGACACTTGTAACTACATATGCCCAGAACAATGGAGTTATCTCTCTTTCTCGCTGTGCATCATGCCAAGCAGGATTTGCATGTTGTATATGGCTATTGGTATTGGGAATCTTCTCCAAGTTTGCAGCAATTATTCTCTCAATACCAAACTGTGTTTTGGGTGGGATGACAACCTTTCTTTTTACAAGTGTGGTGGTCTCAGGGATCCATGTTCTGAACCTTAAGGAAGCATTGACGAGAAGGAATAGATTCATAGTAGTAATTGCTTTAGGCATTGGCCTTGGTGTGAATTTGGTACCATCATGGGTGAATATATCTGGCCAGTCCAACTATCCCTTTCAAGGCAATCTGTGGCCTGTGAATCCTAGATGGAGTCCTAGCTACAGAGGTTTTCGAGATGCCATTATTTTGATTTTTGAAGAGAATGGCTGCAGTCGAACAGACGGAAAAAGGGTGGCAGCTTCAACTTATGCTACAAAAAGTTCAGCAAAAGAGTGCTTCTCTTTTACACCAGAAAGTTCAATGAAGAAGGTTAGAAACCAAAGAGGCAGTATGAGGCCCGTAGAATATCTGCAAGACGGAAAAAGGACATCCAAATTTACTACCCTGAAAGAAACCATCCAGAATCTGTTGAAATTTGTCTCTCTGACATGGAATGCCTGGCTCCCTTACAATTTTTGTCTTCAGCAATTATGAACTTCTACATACAGTACCTCCAAAGATCTGAATTTCTACGCACTGAGCACAAGAATGACTATCACTTCTTTAACACGGAAGCTTTAGATTCTAAGTGTAAGCAAGAAGATGGGAATTCCTTTGCAAAGCTTCGGAGATGGTTAAAGGAGTAAACATATTTGAGAAAGCGTATATCTTTTTGCCAATTCATGCTTGTCAGCATTGGAGTTTGGCAATTATCAGTATTCCTGCCAGAGAATATGAAGCTGGTCCCATTATTCTTCTTCATTTGGACTCATTGGGTTTGCATACTAGTCAGACCATCTTTGAAAATATTCGGAGGTACTTGAAAGCTGAATGGAAACATTTAAATCAGGCCGATGTCCCTGTACAAGTTCCAATTGCAGAGAAAATATGGAAAGATTTGCCACGCAATATTCAAGAGAAGAAAATTCAGGTACCTCAGCAGGAAAATGATTACGATTGTGGTTTGTTTGTTCTTTTCTTCATGGAACGTTTCCTTGAAGAAACCCCACCAAAACTAAGAAAGACAAATTTGGATAGGTTTGGTAGAAAGTGGTTCCAACCTGCTGAAGCTTCACGTTTAAGAGATTCAATAGAATCTTGCTTGAGAAGCATTTCAAAGAAGCAGAAAAAAGCATTCAGGATACTATGGATAATGGTTCACTTCCAGTAGTTCGAGGACTTGGAGTGAAAGTAAAGTTTATTGAGGATATGGTACAGGATGTTCCTATCAATTCCTTTAAAATCCGTTTTGAAGAAGCACCTTCACCATCAAAGTCAAAACAGGGACTCCTTATAGCAAATTGGGAAAGCTACAGAGAGACAGAGATTCACAATCCAAACATGTTGTTCCAAAACCACCAGCTGTTATGAAAAAGCCTGCAGGTATTAATGATGAGCTTACAAAATCGTTTGAATTAGGGAACAAGAGCTTAATCACCAATGAGGTTGCAGCAACTCCAGAAACAATGGATTCTTTGAGTCAACCTCCCGAAGACGTTAGAGTAGTCAATAATGTTAAGAGGGGGAGTAGCCAAATAAGTACTGAAAGCCCAGATAGAAGTTCTTCAGAGGAGAATCGTACAAGTATGAAAGCTAATGATGATTATGCTCATGAAGAGCTGCAAGTGCCTAACAAGGATGGATCTATTTCAGAACAGTTTGGAGGAAGTGAACAATTGGGGATTAAAAGCAAAGGAAAGCCTCTTGATAATGGGGAAATCTGAACTGAAAGCTGAGCTCAAGTCACAGGACAAAAATAAATCTAAAAGCAAATCTAAGGATGTGGTTGTTAAACCAGCTAAATTGGTACGCATGGCTAACTTATGTGTTATTTCTGGCCATTCTGTTAATGGAGTTGCTGAAATCCACAGTGAAATTGTGAAGAAAGAGGTTTTCAGTGATTTTTATGAGATGTGGCCTGAAAAGTTTCAAAATAAGACCAACGGTGTAACTCCCAGAAGATGGATTCGATTTTGCAACCCTGAATTGAGTAAAGTTATCACTAAGTGGCTTGGAACAGAAGATTGGATTCTTAAGACTGAACTTTTAGCAGAGCTTCGAAAGTTTGCTGATAATGTAGAGCTACAAGAAGAATGGCGGGCAGCAAAAAGGGCCAACAAAATGAAGCTTGTCTCATATATTCGAGAAAAAAATAGGATATATAATCAGTCCAGATGGCATGTTTGACGTACAGGTTAAACGTATCCATGAGTACAAGCGTCAACTCTTAAATATTTTGGGAGTTGTATATCAATACAAGAAGATGAAGGAAATGACTCCAGAGGAAAGTGAGAGAGCTCTCGTCAATGCTCATGTTGATAACAAGAAAGTTGTGCTTGGTGCGCTTACATATGGGAAATGCGGCCAGTTTTAGTTGGATATTATGTTTTCTAAAACCATTCAAGCTTTCACACAGTTGCACCATAGGAAGCGTCTTCTTCATTGGTTATACCACAGTTGTAGAAGAAACAGATCGTGGAATGGGAGGATATGATGACTCAGACTCTGATTCTGATGATGATCGACAAGCTCAGGCTCTGATGCATCGTGTTAAGGAAAATGGCCAAAGAGAAGCGAGGCTTGCCAAGCCTGAGTTAATGAAAGATGGTGCGAAACAAGTGAAGCCTAAACCTATGATAATTGATAAAGCAGCGGATACACTCTGCGGAGGCAACAGTTTGGTCGCTTTTCCATTGAGATATTACGTTTGGCACATTCTGCTCTGGCTTCAGATTGGGAAAAATGGTTAGCGCACAGTAAGTTGAAAACTAAAGGGACAACCACCACCACAATCCAAAAGGCGAAGATTATTTTATGGAACCGCCTAAACAATACCGACAAAGGATTCTTGGGCAGTTATTACAGAGTTATGACCAAATAGCCAGCGCATCACAAGAAATGACCCATACTTAAACTCCATTTTAATACTGCTGCCTCCAGCGCCGCTTAGATAGATATTTTCTTGCATTTATTTCAGTACAGATTAGGGTAGAAGCTGTGACTCCATCAGATCGATCTGAGATCTGCTTGTAATAGATATTTTGCCTATTTAAACAATGCTGTTCGTTGTTCAAAGGGTGAGAGGTGTTTGATCGATAATCTGATTTTGAGACTTGCTGTGTACACTCTGAGAGATTTAATAAACAGAGCTTGCTGGAACATGTGTGTTTGGACTGTCTAAATGTGTATTTGATGGCTGAAGAACAAGATTGCAGAATTCTCGTGTTTCCTCATGGACTAATAAGTTTTCCTCATCTCTTTCTACAGTTGCTATGTTTGCTATATC